>BRXU01000020.1:1425000-1427500 GCA_030267565.1 Pleodorina starrii | reverse complement strand
AGTAGTAGGGTTAGTAGTAGTAGTAGGGTTAGTAGTAGTAGTAGGGTTAGTAGTAGTAGTAGGGTTAGTAGTAGTAGTAGGGTTAGTAGTAGTAGTAGTAGTAGTAGTAGTAGGGTTTTAGTAGTAGTAGGGTTAGTAGTAGTAGTAGGGTTAGTAGTAGTAGTAGGGTTAGTACTAGTAGTACGGGTAGTAGTAGTAGTAGGGTTAGTAGTAGTAGTAGGGGTAGTAGTAGTAGTAGGGGTAGTAGTAGTAGTAGGGGTAGTAGTAGTAGTAGGGGTAGTAGTAGTAGTAGGGGTAGTAGTAGTAGTAGTAGGGGTAGTAGTAGTAGTAGTAGGGGTAGTAGTAGTAGTAGTAGGGGTAGTAGTAGTAGTAGTAGGGGTAGTAGTAGTAGTAGTAGGGGTAGTAGTAGTAGTAGTAGTAGGGGTAGTAGTAGTAGTAGTAGGGGTAGTAGTAGTAGTAGTAGGGGTAGTAGTAGTAGTAGTAGGGGTAGTAGTAGTAGTAGTAGGGGTAGTAGTAGTAGTAGTAGGGGTAGTAGTAGTAGTAGGGTTAGTAGTAGTAGTAGGGGTAGTAGTAGTAGTAGTAGGGGTAGTAGTAGTAGTAGTAGGGGTAGTAGTAGTAGTAGTAGGGGTAGTAGTAGTAGTAGTAGGGGTAGTAGTAGTAGTAGTAGGGGTAGTAGTAGTAGTAGTAGGGGTAGTAGTAGTAGTAGTAGGGGTAGTAGTAGTAGTAGTAGGGGTAGTAGTAGTAGTAGTAGGGGTAGTAGTAGTAGTAGTAGGGGTAGTAGTAGTAGTAGTAGGGGTAGTAGTAGTAGTAGTAGGGGTAGTAGTAGTAGTAGTAGGGGTAGTAGTAGTAGTAGTAGGGGTAGTAGTAGTAGTAGTAGGGGTAGTAGTAGTAGTAGTAGGGGTAGTAGTAGTAGTAGTAGGGGTAGTAGTAGTAGTAGGGGTAGTAGTAGTAGTAGGGGTAGTAGTAGTAGTAGTAGGGGTAGTAGTAGTAGTAGTAGGGGTAGTAGTAGTAGTAGTAGGGGTAGTAGTAGTAGTAGTAGGGGTAGTAGTAGTAGTAGTAGGGGTAGTAGTAGTAGTAGTAGGGGTAGTAGTAGTAGTAGTAGGGGTAGTAGTAGTAGTAGGGGTAGTAGTAGTAGTAGGGGTAGTAGTAGTAGTAGGGGTAGTAGTAGTAGTAGTAGGGGTAGTAGTAGTAGTAGTAGTAGGGGTAGTAGTAGTAGTAGGGGTAGTAGTAGTAGTAGGGGTAGTAGTAGTAGTAGGGGTAGTAGTAGTAGTAGGGGTAGTAGTAGTAGTAGGGGTAGTAGTAGTAGTAGGGGTAGTAGTAGTAGTAGGGGTAGTAGTAGTAGTAGGGGTAGTAGTAGTAGTAGGGGTAGTAGTAGTAGTAGGGGTAGTAGTAGTAGTAGGGGTAGTAGTAGTAGTAGGGGTAGTAGTAGTAGTAGGGGTAGTAGTAGTAGTAGGGGTAGTAGTAGTAGTAGGGGTAGTAGTAGTAGTAGGGGTAGTAGTAGTAGTAGGGGTAGTAGTAGTAGTAGTAGGGGTAGTAGTAGTAGTAGGGGTAGTAGTAGTAGTAGGGGTAGTAGTAGTAGTAGGGGTAGTAGTAGTAGTAGGGGTAGTAGTAGTAGTAGGGGTAGTAGTAGTAGTAGGGGTAGTAGTAGTAGTAGGGTTAGTAGTAGTAGTAGGGTTAGTAGTAGTAGTAGGGTTAGTAGTAGTAGTAGGGTTAGTAGTAGTAGTAGGGTTAGTAGTAGTAGTAGGGTTAGTAGTAGTAGTAGGGTTAGTAGTAGTAGTAGGGTTAGTAGTAGTAGTAGGGTTAGTAGTAGTAGTAGGGTTAGTAGTAGTAGTAGGGTTAGTAGTAGTAGTAGGGTTAGTAGTAGTAGTAGGGTTAGTAGTAGTAGTAGGGTTAGTAGTAGTAGTAGGGTTAGTAGTAGTAGTAGGGTTAGTAGTAGTAGTAGGGTTAGTAGTAGTAGTAGGGTTAGTAGTAGTAGTAGGGTTAGTAGTAGTAGTAGGGTTAGTAGTAGTAGTAGGGTTAGTAGTAGTAGTAGGGTTAGTAGTAGTAGTAGGGTTAGTAGTAGTAGTAGGGTTAGTAGTAGTAGTAGGGTTAGTAGTAGTAGTAGGGTTAGTAGTAGTAGTAGGGTTAGTAGTAGTAGTAGGGTTAGTAGTAGTAGTAGGGTTAGTAGTAGTAGTAGGGTTAGTAGTAGTAGTAGGGTTAGTAGTAGTAGTAGGGTTAGTAGTAGTAGTAGGGTTAGTAGTAGTAGTAGGGTTAGTAGTAGTAGTAGGGTTAGTAGTAGTAGTAGGGTTAGTAGTAGTAGTAGGGTTAGTAGTAGTAGTAGGGGTAGTAGTAGTAGTAGGGTTAGTAGTAGTAGTAGGGTTAGTAGTAGTAGTAGGGTTAGTAGTAGTAGTAGGGTTAGTAGTAGTAGTAGGGTTAGTAGTAGTAGTAGGGGTAGTAGTAGTAGTAGGGGTAGTAGTAGTAGTAGGGGTAGTAGTAGTAGTAGGGGTAGTAGTAGTAGTAG
>BRXU01000020.1:547500-740000 GCA_030267565.1 Pleodorina starrii | reverse complement strand
CGTCGTACGGATTGCAGCCAAAGTGCGACATGGGCTGCATCATTGAGGGGCGCGCGTCCGGGTCGCTGTCGTACCGTTCGTACATGTTGCCGCCGGAAGGTGCATCACCATCCACCCGTCCAGGGCGCCGCCGAGAGTCGCACACAATCGATTCATCATGTCGTACACGATGGCGTCGTACAGCACCGTACAAACACCCGATCGAGCAGCACGCCGTGTCGAGCAGCAGCAGTAGCGGAGAGAGGCAGTAGCACAGATGGTACGATCAGATTTCTGTACGGCAGCACCCCCGTCAGCATTGCTCATGCGCAGGTGCCTCTTAAACCACTCGTGAACCACTACATTCAACCCACGTCAGGCCAGCGACTCGCCCCTAAATTCCCCTTCCCTTTGCTTTCACACACTAGACATTACACAACGGCACCCCACACGTCATGCCGTACAACCTACTGTGTCGTACACCCCCTGTCGTACCGTGTCGTACTTTGTCGTACCTGTGGTGGTGCAGCAGGTACGTCTTCTTGGCCACCTCGTACCTAAGTTTGGTGGCGGTGGGGTCGGAGGGGTCGGCGGGGCCATCCAACAGCAGCACTGCATGAAGCTGGAGGACCTGGGGGGGGGGGGAGGGAGACAACGGGGGGGAAAACCCTAAAACCCTAAAACCCTAAAATGAAAAAGGGACGAGGTGGGGTTATAGTTGAGTTGGGGTGACCTCGATTGGGACCCACCACCGCCTCACATCGCCTCACACCCGCCAGTGGTCTTCCCCCCCCCCCCCACACACACACACTCTCCCCCTCACCTCCCCGTCTTTCAAGACAACGAACCCCTCCTCCCCCTTCTTCCCCTCCCCCTCCCTCCTCCCCCTCGCCCCTCGCCCCCGTGTCACCCACCCACCCACCCTTACCCAACTCACACCCACACCCACAACCCCACCCCACTTCGCCCCCCCCCCTTTACCTTTCCCCCCAGCACCAGCCTCGCCGCCGCCTTTTCAAAGTCCCCTCCCTGGCCCCCTCCCTGGAGACCCAACACCGCCTCTACGGGATACCACAGACGGAAGGGCTCCTTCTCGGCTGCCGGGAAGGGAAGGGAAGGGAAGGGAAGGGAAGGAAAGGGAAGGGGGGGACCGAATGGGGCAAAAAGGGGGGGGGTATCCACGTATAGGCCGGAGCCCGTGAACAGCAAAACACACGTGCCAGCACACACACCCCACCAACACACACACACACACACACACACACCAGACTGCATAGCAGGTGGTGGTTGGATAACTAAGATCGGGCGGCGGCAGGCTTCCGAAGGATATAGGAGGTGGCAATGGCACCGGTGTGAGTGCCCTGGTAGATTACGCAGCTGTAGAGCATGCGTTCGGTGGACCGAGGACAGTAGGCGCCTGGGGCTAGCTTAGCTGGCACATGGACAATCAGGTGGACGCTGTCCTGTGACGATTACGGCGCAGCGGTTAGCACTTCCCGGTGCAGTGTGCAGACAAGGTGGTACGCCCCTCCTCAACCGAGGAGTGCTTCGGCGGTCTCCCGTATGTGGGCGGGTTAGCGCCCCCGGCCAGTGTCGGCCCGGCAGATATGTAACAGTTACACACACACACACACACACACACACACACACACACACACACACACACACACACACACACACATGCGGACGAAGGGCCCAGCTGCCGTATAAGGCAGGCTGTGAGCTCAAGCTTTTGGGGAGCCGCTGCGCCGTACACCCGTATATGGGGTATACGACGCAGCCAGCTCTGCGTCGAGCAGGAGGGGGTAGCGGCCCCTCACGCCCTTCTCCCACCGCAAGGGGGAGAGTGCATAGGCGGTCTTTCCGTCGGGGCTGGGTTAGCAGCCCCTGGCCAGCGTCAGGGCCCGGTCAGATACTGTAACGACACACACACACACACACACACACACACACACACACACACACACACACACACACACACACACACACACACACACACACCTCTTCCCGACAAACTCCACCCATCCCATGTTCCCATCCCATCCCATCCCAGCGCATCCCGAGGCCCACAGACGCTGCGCGTGTGTGTCGTACCTTACCTGTGTTTTACCTCCCCCCGTCCCCATTATTCTTGCCCCCCTCTCCTCGCCACGCCCTCACCACGCCCTCCCCGCTTCGCCCCAACCCCATCATCCTTATTACAATACCCACACCCCTCCCACATTCCTCCCTTTTCCCACGTCTCCTCCCTTCTCCCATCACAACCCTAATCCCCTCCCAACCGTACTCACGGTCGGGCATCACCGCTGGGCTGTCCCGTATCGCAATCCCGTCCACAAAATACACCGGGATCTGCACTCTCGCGTATGTGTGGGAGATGGGGGAGGTGGGATGGTGGAGAGGGGATGGGGGATGGGGGCAAGGGGTGTAGGGTTGGGTTTTAGGGTTTCGGGAGTGCAAAGCGGACGGCAGGGGCAGAAAAATCTGATGAGGCGTGGCGAACTGGGGTGGGGTGGGGGGGCTGTCATCAACATATGCGCCAATGTCACCGGTTCAAACCGAGTAGCCAGCGATGAAAATAAAAGGAACAAAATTCCTCCATTTCCCCCGGGGGATCCTTCATGCTCCCGTGTGACAGTCCCCGAACCATCGAACCCCCCGAGTTCCACCTGGTTGAGCTCCCGTACATCTGCAACCACCATTCCAACGAACTGCCGTAGAGCCTCCTCCAGCTTTCCGCCCCGGATCTGCGGAGACAGGGACAGGGGTCAGGGACAGGGACAGGGGTCAAAGCAGGATCAGTGCGGGCCAGGAGAGATGGATGGGGATTCTCGCTGTCGTAGAGCACATGAAAATGGGGATCACAGGGCTCGAACGGGAGAGTACCACCACCGCATATAGAGGGGAGGAATCAAAACACAGGATGGAGCTGAATGGGGTGAGTGCGGAGGTGTGCGCGGCTGACTCTTTTACCTACGTCACGCTCCCAACCCCAACCCCCACCTCCTCCTCCCCACCCTCTGCCCCTCTGTGGAGTACCCCCCACCTCCTCCTCATCTCCTCCCCCCACCTCCACCCCCAGCCCCCCCCACCCCACCCATCCTGCTGTGTTTTCTCTCTCTCTCTCTCACCACCACATCGCAGCGGATTTCAATCTCCGGGAACTCCAGCCACTGCGGGTTCCACAAGGCCGTGGAGCCCTGCAACCGCGTGTGTGTGTGTGTGGGGGGGGGGGTAAAAAGAAGATGTGGTGTGTGTGTGGGGGGGGGATAATAAGATGCCTGAAACTGCAGCGATGAGACGGAAGCAGGGTGGGGGGGAGAAAGCGGCGCGAATCACCCATCCCCACCATCCCCACACCCCACCAACCCCACCGCCGCTCCACCGAGCTCCACACACACACATACACACAACCCCCCCCCCCCCCACCCCCGCACCTGCACCGAGCACAGTGTCTGCACGCTGCACTCCCCTCCGCCCCCGTCCGTGCCGGTGGACACCACGAGGGGACTCGGGTGGAAGAGGCACTCGGGCAGTCCGTTGACGAGCGTCTCGTGAAGGAAGGACGCACCTGCGCGTTTGCCGGGGGGCGGCGGGTGTGCATGTGGGTGTCGGTGGGTGGGGGCGTGTGTGTGGGGGGGCGTGTGTGTGTTTGGGGGGCGGGGCCGTGTATGTGTGTAGAAGGGCGAGGCGGGGGGAGGGGGGACGGGTGTGTGCGGGGGGGGGGAGAGGAGCTGTTACAGGGTGTGGGCCCCAGACCTTCCGAACGCGGCCCCCTTTTCCTCTGCGCAAACCCTCCCACAACCTTCCGTTCCCCCCCCCCCCCCACCAACTCCCCTCAACCCAAAACACACACACACACACTCACACACACTCACTCACCCTCCCTGGACACCACCCTCAGCACGTGCGGCAGTCCGCAGCAGCGGCTGAAGTTGCCAATCTTGCACAGCTGAAGATCGCCGTACAGTGGCTCCAGCCCGCCCTGTACGGCACGAAACACAGCGTGCAGTGCAGGTTGTCCCCCGCCCCCCATGGAGAAAGGAGGGGGAAGTGGGGTCGGGGAGGGGAGGGGTTGCGGTGGCCGTAATGGGTTTGGTCTGGGAGGTTAGGGGCGGTTACGGGCGGTTACGAGCGGTTGGGGACGGTTAGGGGCGGTTAGGGCCGTACAGGGCAGCACATAGTACGACATTTGCGTCTCCGAGTACCCCAGTTGAGGGCCGCACGCCGGGGCCCCATCACCGCATCCAAAGTGGTCCCCTGGGCCTGGTCACATATAACTACAGGCCGACATCTTTGCACACACGAGTATGTACGACGCACCGCCGTACTGTCGTACGACACTGTCGTTCGTACCTCGATGTCGTACGCCGACAGCAGGTCGGCCGCGGGCGTCTTCCACAGCGCGGATTGGTCCACGTGGGCGGCCAGGGTGGCCGCCAGGTAGTAGTACGGATTGTCGGGCAGCCGCGGCTCCGAAAACAGGGACTTGAGCGCATCTCGCAGGGCGCTGGCCTGGCGGGTTGGGGAAGGCGGGGGGGGGGGGAAGCGGGGGGAAGGGGTAAGAAAGAAGATACCGCAGCGAAGGGACGGAGATGTTGCGGTGCAGTCCGCCCATTAAGCTGTGTTTCGGGTTGCAGATTAACCGAATGGAACGAAACGAGCGGAAGAGGGCGGGAGAGGGCGGGAAGGGCGAAATTTTGAAAAAAACGGGAAAGGGCGGGAAAGGGCGAAAGGTGGCGCAAAGCGGTAACCAGCCGGGTTGTGGAATGTGGGCACCCGCCCCAAGCGTGCTACCAGGTAAACAAGCCCTCGCCACAACAGTGCCGTGCCAGGCCACCAACCGACCAACTAACCGTTCAAACCAACCCACCAACCAACTAACCAACCGATCAACGCACCATTCCGGACTCCTTGTCGCTCAGGTAAGCCTCCCGCACCTCCTCCGCCCGGTACTTGTATTTGTACGACTGCTGGGTGTACGGCTGCTGGGAAGCGCGGGAGTCGGCCCCATGATGGCCGCCCCCTCGCGGCGGCGGCGGCGGCGGTGGTCGGCTCATTTGGGTTGGGCGCGGCGCGCTTGCCGACTGACGAGGCGCGTCGGGCCGTCAGCCCATGCAGCTCATGTACGCCATAAAAAAAGGCGCGGGCGACCTCCACAACGACGGGGACCGGGGGACGGGCTTGCTCCGGACTTTCGCGCCACGTTTCTGAGCAACAATATACCGCGGCGGAGGGACGTGGCCGATTTAAATGGATCGGGATCGGGCTACCCGCGTTTGAACAGGCGACGAGGCGGGTCCGAACTCCGAAGGGTTGGAAGTATGAGTAATAATAAGGGGACACTGGCCCACGGGCCGGCGACGCCCGCGTTGCGACGTTTAACCCCGTTCGGTCACCTACCGCTACGCGTAACCAGGTCAAATATTCTGTACAGGTGAGCCGTGCGCCCAGGATGCGATATCGGCCAGCAAGCGCGTCGTGTGCTTGCCGATGGCGCCAAGGAAGCTCTGCCCACAACCGGTGCTACGATATTTTTTGATGTCCCTAATTATTGTGCAGCATAGATTGAGTTGCACATTGCATGAAACAGCCCGAGTTGGTTAAAAAGGTAAACCTGAGTGTCCACAGAGAGGCACAACAACCGATGCCAAACTTGTTAAGTGTATCATCCGCACCTGTTGAGATCTCTGCGTAACCCTGCACTTCGCGGAAGCACTCCGTACGGCATTTGCCGTAGTATCGAAGGAAATTCACCCGGCGACCCTTGCGGGCATGCTAGAGCCTGTGTTCAAGTGCACCCTGTCACGTTTACCCTGCAAGCACTAGACAAATTTGTAAAGTATTTATATCAGCGCGGCAAGACTCAACCGCTTCCGTCTTGCTCAAATACAAATAATACTCTTTATACTGCACAATATTCGACAGTCTAAACCCGATTGTTTAGCAAACTCTAAAAGAGGCGCGCTTCTGTCGGACACTGTGGACTAAGGAGCCCAGCCCAGACGATGGGGTGATGCGCAGCGCGCTATGGCGACAATGTTCGCCACCTCGGACCTTCCACCAGCCATGGAGGTACGGCCGCCCGCGGCCGCTCGGTCAGCCCCGCAAATGGACCGCAGCGGGACGCGAACATGCCGGACCGACCGCCATCCCGCGACTCCTGCCACGCCTGGCCCGCCTCGCTGCCCGCGCTCTGCATCCACAGGGGCTGGTGGAGGACGTCCCGCTGCGAAACCCAAACCTCCTGACGTATAACCAGGTGTACAGCAAGATCGGCAGCACGCGCGTGCTGCAGGCCGAACCTGCCGTCCTCAACTTTGGCGGCTTCAGCCTGGGCCAGGTCTACAGCCAGACGCTGCGCATACGCAACGTGCGAGCGCGGGGGACGCGCTTTATCATAATTGCCCCCAGCACGCCGTTCTTCAAGGTGGGTTCTCGAGGTGGGGGAGGGGGAGGGGGGCGGCGACGAGGAAGGGGCGGCCAGGGGGTTGCGTTGCGTGGGGTAAGGAGAACGATACCAACAGCGGAGGGACGAAGGCGACCGAGAACCCATTGCGTGGGGTTGCGTGGGGGCCGTAGGGCCAGGGGGTGGGGGTGGGAGGGCCCGAGCTGACACGGGCGATGCAGCCCTCCCGGATGCCAGCCCACGAGCACACGCACGGGCTCGAGATGGTGGCGGTGGTGGTGGTGGTGGTGGTGGGAGCCGTGGTGTTGCCAAGAAACGCAGCGCCAGGGCACTCTCCGCGCAGCTCCGCGCGTGTTTCGGAGCTGGAGTCCGAACTGGAGGCGGAGGCGGGCCAAGAGAGGAGGCGGTGGGGCTGGAGGGGCGGAGGGGGCGCTGGAGGGGGGTAAGGGTCGAGTGCTCCAGGGACGGGCAGCCGAGCGATTCCCCGGGGGTTGGGGGGTGGGGTAACGAATGAGGAGATGCCGGTACCGCAGCGGAGGGAGACGTAGGCGACCCAGAAGCCAGAACCCCGGTGGGGAGGGGAGCTCAGGATCCTGGGCCATGTGCCGGCCCCAGGACGTAGGGCCCACCGCGCCGCTCTGCCCTCCTGGGGTCCACCGGGCCACCTGGCGGGGGAAGGGCGGAGGCGGGCAGGGGTGCAACGAAAGCACAGCGAGGGGGTTTAGGGACTGATATGCTCCATTACATAACACGAGACACTGCGGACCGCGGGGGGGGGAAAGGAGGCACCCACGCGCTCTCCCCCCACCCCACCCCCCCATGGCTCTCCCGCCCGGACGCTGCGGACGTGGCTGGCGCCGCCGGACGAACGCCGGGCAGTGGTGGCTGGTGGTGGTGGTGGTGGTGGGGATGGGGTGCGGGACCTGAGGAGGAGGAGGCCGAGGAGGAGGCCAAGGAGACGGGAGCGGGAGCTCGAAGGGGGAGAGGAGGGGAGTTTGAAGAGTGAATTTGCAAGAAAGAAACAAAAGGGGAGAGGAGGGGAGGGGAGGGGAGGGAACAGGTCGGGTGGCCACCCTCAGCCCTGACCCGGCCTGAGATCTCTCCTGACCTGACCTGGCCTGGCCTGGCTGACCTACTGGCTGTGCCCGAGGGCCGAAGTGCGCCGTGGGCTGCAGAGGGCTGTCGAAAGATGGAAGGGCAGGGCGGCGGCGGCATGCGCCGGCCACATGCCGCAGAGGTTGGCAAAGGCGGAAAGGGCGGGGCGGGGTCGGAGAGGCGGGGACCGGGCGGGGGGCCAATGTGTATGTAGACAGACAACGGCGGAGAAGTGGCTCTCTTTGTCAGCAGCAGCAGCAGCAGCCGCTGCCAGGCTAACAGTTGCAGCGAGGGAGAGGCAGCCAGCAGGGAGAGGGGGAGGCGCGGGGAGAGGGAGAGGCGCGGGGAGAGGGAGAGGGGCGGGGAGAGGGAGAGGCGCGGGTAGAAGGAGGCGCTCGGCTGCTCCCTCCCTCCCTCCCTCCCTCGACGCCCCCATCTGCCAGCACAGGGGCGCAGACCGTCTGTGCGTCCGTCCACGTCCATCCCTCTGCAGACCCGCGCACTCTGCAGACGCCTCTCCCGGGTCCCTGGCCAAACCCTCCCCTCCCCGCTGTTCTTGCCGTTGCTTCACGTACCCTTTGCTTGCTCTGTGCCCTCTTTTCCTGCTGTAGGTGAGTTGGGTTCCCGCGGGCTTCGGGGGCTGGGACGTTCCTTGCATCCCAGCCGCACTTTCTCGGACCGCTTCACAGCACGTCGCTCAGCCACTTCCGCGACTTTCCTACACTTCTTTACCAGCCTCAGCTCGTCGTCATCGCGCCTCGACACCGCGGCGGCTCCGCTCGTACTTGCTACACCCTCTCGGTTTGTATATCACGTCCCCTGCTGTTTTGCCAGCTTACCTCGCTGTTCTTTTGCAGATGCGACGGAATTCTTCTGTTACGTTACGTTACCGTTCACGGGCTCCGGCCTATACGTGGATATTCCCCTCCCAACCCCCGACTTACCCCTCCCGTGCCCCTCCCTTACCCCATCACGCCGGCTCACAAATCACGACCCACCCGCCCGTGCACCCCCCCTCCCCTCCCTCCCTCCTCCTCCCCCTCCTCCTCCCCCTCCTCCCCCTCCAGGCCACATGCTCCAACAAGAAGGGTCTGTTGGCCCCCGGCATGAGCGAGGAGGTGACAGTGGAGTTCTGTCCCTCGCACCACCGCTACTACTACGACTGTGTGCGGGTGCACAGTGAGGTGGGGACTGCGGAGGAGGGGGAAGGGACTGCGAGGTGGGGACTGTGTGCGGGTACACAGCGAGGTGGGGACTGTGTGCGGGTATTGCCCCGTTCTCTCCATCCACCGCTGCGTCTCTTCCTCATCACGTCCCTTCACGCACATCAACTCTCCTCCTCCTCCTCCCCCGCGTCCTCCCCCACACACGCCCGGCTCCGGCCTATACGTGGATAACATCCCCCCCTCCCAAACACACACACACCCTCAGGACGAGAACCTGCTGATCCCCATCCACGCCTACCCGGTGGCCAACGAGACGCTCTTCCCCACCCGAGTGGACTTTGGCCGGGGGGCGGTGGGGCAGGAGATGGTGCGGACACACACGCTCGAGTGCAAGGTGAGAGATGTGGGGGGGCAGGGAGGGAGGGAGGGTGGGGGGGAGGGGGAGGGAGGGAGGGGGAGAGAGGCTGGGTGTGGTTGTGGGGGGGGTGCGAAAGATGCTGCTGCAGCGGAGGAACGCTGATAGGCGAACGGGAATGGGGAGGGGTAATGGGGAGTGGTCATGTGGACGGGTTCTGGGGACGGGTATTGGCGCAGCGGAGGGAATGGGTGGCGACGTTGGCGAACGGCGACCCTCCAGAAACACATCAACAGGGCCCCCGGCCCATCCCTCTCCCCGCGACCCCCCTCCCCACGACCTCCTCAACGCCCCCCTTCCCCCCCTGTTCCGCCCCATTCTCTCCCCACCCCCCGCCCCATTCCTCCCCCCACTCCCTTCCCCTGACCCCCCACCCCCGTCCACAGGTCCCGGTCGACTTTGAGTTTGAGATCGTTGAGACCCGCCCCAACCGGTGTTTCAAAGTGGAGCCGGTCCGGGGGGTGGTGCCGGGACACGGATGTGTGGAGGTGCGGCTGGCGTTCTGTCCGCTGGGACTGACCACGGAGGAGGCGGTGATTGAGGTGGGGCAGGAGGGGAGGTGGGGGCCGGGGGCGGGGGGCGGAGGGGCAGAGGGCGGGGGATTGTGTGTGTATGTGGGTGTGGGGGGGATGTTGAGATTGGGGCGGGGGTTGGGGGAGAGGAGGGAGGGAGGGGCATTGGGGGTGCGGTGATGGGGCTGCACGACGGTACGTGGCACGTACGGTGCCCCCAACCAAATTGTACCGCTTTCGCACGGCACCCTTACACCCTCCTTTCCTCTCTCTCCCTCTCCCTCTCCCTGCCCTGTACAATCAGGTCCGCATAGCCGAGTTCAATTCCCGTCCGGTGCAGTGCGTCCTCACCGGATCCGGATGGCCGGGGGCGGCCAGGGACAGAGCGCTGGCACCCGCACCCGCACCCGCAGCGGGGGCCGGAGGGGGCACAGGAGGCGGCAGGGGAGGCGGAGGAGGCAGGGGAGGCGGAGGCGGGGGAGGAACGACAAAGGGTAATGGGAGGGCAGGAGCGGCGGGGCGGGGCCGCGGCGGCGGCGGCGGGTTCCGGCGAGGAGGGGAGGACGATGACGAGGACGAGGAAGAGGAGGAAGAGGAGGAGGAGGAAGATGAGGAGGCGGAGGAGGTGCAGCCGGCAAGGTCGGGTCCGGGGGCGAGGAGCGGCGGTGGTGGTGGTGGCGGCGGTGGTGGTGGCAACGGGTTCTGGCGACGGCGGCCGATGACGATGGAGGAGCTGGATGGCACGATGGTGGGTGCGATTGGGGGTTGGGGGCTGGGGGGGGGGATTGGGGGTAGGGGGTAGGGGGGTGCAAAGGGGAGGGGAGGGGAGGGGGGTTGATGAAGATGAGGCCGCAGCGGAGGGAGGGACCGGAGGGGGGAGGCGAGGGCCCTGCTCAGCGGGCGACGTGCAAGGTTTCATTCGGGGATTGGCCCCGCCTCCCACCTCCGCCTACCCCCCCCCGGGGTCCCCACTTCCCACCCCCCACCGCAGGCCACCCAGCAGCTTCTCAAGTCATCGCTTCCGGTCAACCGGGGGGGAGGGGCGCTGAGGGGAGGTGAGCGCGAGGAGAGGGGGGAAGGGGTTTGGGGGGGCGAAGGGGGGGTGTGTGGCAGCGGCGGGCGGGGCGGGGCGGGGCGGGGATTCCCCCTCTCCCCGCTGCCCTCTCCCCCTCCCCCCTTTCAGCTTGTCAGATTGGAAATTTGATCTGTATTCAATTTACTTAAGACATATACTCTACCCATTCCCCACCTCTCCTCCCCCCCCTCACCACCCTACATTCATAACTTCCTTCCTACCTCTTCTCTTCTCTTACCTCTTCTCTTCTCTTCTCTTCTCTCCTCCAACCAATCAGGTGCCGGCAACGGCGACGCCTACACCGCCTATCTGGACACGCAGCGCCGGGAGCGGATGGCGGCTCGGGACTGCCGCACAGACGGCCCCGTGCGGGCCCGCTACCCAGCGCCGCCGCCAGGGCCGGGCGAGACGCTGGTTAGATTGGGGCACGAGGAGGAGGAGGAGGAAGGGGGTGCGGCTGGGGCCGGGGCCGGCGGCGGGGCCGGTGCAGGAGGAGGAGGCGGCGGAGGCGGAGGCGGGGCGGTGTTTGTGCCCAACTCGCTGCTGCTGAGTGCGGCGGAGGTGGGGTATGTGCTGGGGCAGTCGCCAGGAAGGTGAGGGGGGTGAGGGGAGGGGGGGAGAGGGGTGAGGGGGAAACGGGGGGTGGGGGTTGGAAGGATGGGTAGGAGGGAAGGAGGGGGGGTAGGGGGCGGGGGTCGGGGGTCGGGGCGGAGGGGGGTGTATGTGTGTGTGGAGGGAGACGTGCGGCGCGGTGCCAAACTGCCAAGCTGCCAAGCGGGGAAGAGGGATGGGGGAAAGAGGGTTGCCGCAGGGGTCTCGCGTCAGGCTTTTTTCCAACAGCTGTTTTGGCGCACTCTCCCTCCCCTCATATCCCCTCCCCTCCTCCCTCCCTCTCCTCGGCCCTCCCCTCGTCCCTCCCCTCATATCCCCTCCTCCCTCCCCTCCTCTCTCCCTCTCTCCCTCCCTCCCTCTCCCTCTCCCCCCCCTCCCTCCTCCCCCCCATGTCAGGCTGCGCACCAAGGACGTCCGCAGCGCCATCGAGACCCGCAAGGCGGCTCTGTCCCGTCAGCAGGCGGCCCTGGCTGAGGTGTTGGCGGCCAGTGGGGGGGAGGAGGGGATGCACCCGCTGGAGAGGCCGGACATACCCGCGGAGGTCAAGGTGAGGGGGGGGGTAGGGGGGGTAGGGGGGGCTAAGGGGGGTAGGGAGGTAGGGGGGGTGGGGGTGGCCCAGAGGAAGGGGGGGTGGGGGGAGAGAGGGGTTGCGAGGGTCAGGGTGAGAGGGGTGAGGGGCGAGGGTTTAGGGTCAGGGTGGGTTGGGGATAGAGGGCAGCGCAGCGAAGGGGAGAGAGAGAGAGAGGGTGGGCCGACGGTCACCGGGGTGAGGGCGTGGGGGGTTGGCCGGTGGGAGGGAGGGCGAGGGAAGGGGTGACAGGGGTTACCGTATATAGGGCCTATCCTCCTACCCCTCTCCCTCCCACCCGCCTTCACCCTCTCTCCTCCTACCCCCCTCCCTTCCCCCCCTCCCTCCCCCCTCCCGCATCCCTCCCTCCCTATCTCCGGCCTATCTCCGGCCTATACGTGGATAACCCTTTCCCCCTTTTCCCCCCCTCCCTCCCCCATGCCCTCCCCCATGCAGAGCGCCCTCTTTCGCATGCAGCTGGCTGCCGCGGAGGAGTCCTCCCGCAAAGTGACCCTCGGGTCGGGCCCCCGCATCGGCCAGACGCTGCTGAGCCGCTCCGAGGTGGCCCGGCTGCAGAGGCTGAGGGCGGAGCAGCACCGGAGGCACCAGCAGGGGGAGGAGAGCAAGGCCACCAGGAGGCTGCAGGTGGGGGAGGTGGGGGTGGGAAACTGCTCTGGGGCTTCTGATTCGTTATATGTATGATTTATGAAAAAGGGCGGGGTTGGAGAGGGTTGGGGAGGAGAGCAAGGCAAGACAAGAAGGCTGCAAGTGAGAGGGAGTTTGGAGTTGGGGCCGTTCCACTCCACGTCGCCATCCTCACCCCGTCCCTCACCCCCAACACGCACACACGCACGCCCACTCACACACAACCCACGCCCCCCCCCACACACACCCCACCCCATCCCCCCTCACTCACACACGTGTTCGCAGGCGGAGATTGTGGCTGGTGGGGCGCTGTACCTCCCCCCTCCCCCTCCCCCTCCTTCCCCGCCGCCCAAGCACTCCCCAGCCGCCGCGCCCGGAGCTGACAGCCCCACCTCCACCTCCTCCCCCACCTCCTCCCCAGCCGCAGCCGCAGCCCCCACCTCCTCCCCCTCCTCCCCCTCCCTCCCTTCCGCCCCCTTCCGCCCCGAGTGGCGGCTGATAGAGGGCAGCGACTGGCTGAAACGCACCCGGGCTCGGGACCTGTTTATGCGCGCGTGTTGGCGGGTGGTGCAGAACCTGCGGATGCAGAAGCGGCTGGGGAGGATCAAGGAGGTGTTGGGTGAGTGGGGGGGGGCAGGGGGGAGGGAGTAAAAAGAAAATACCGCAGCGGAGAAGGAGACGGCGTTAGCGAACAGGGGAGGGGGAAGGGAGCAGGGGGGGAGTAGTGGGGTTAAGGGGTGGGGTTATGGGGCATAAGGCGAGTGGGGGAGGTGGGGGAGTGGGGGGGGAGGTGGGGGAGTAGGGGAGGTGGGGGAAGTGGGGGAGGTGGGGCAGGTGGGTTAAGCACACAAGGGGAGGATCAAGGAGGTGCTGGGGGAGTGGGGGAGTATGGCTGGGGGCTGTGGATAGGCTTTGACCCGGACAGAATGGGCTTTGACGGGGGTGTGTGGAAATTGTGAATGGTGGGTCGCGGGGAAGGGGAAGTTGAAGGGGGAAAGGGGGGGAGGGGACATCGCGAAGGGGGGGCGGGGGATAGGGAACTGGCCCCCTCGGTCCTCTGCAGTGTCGCAAGATATCCCCCCTCTCCCTCTCCCTCTCCCTTTCCCTCCCCTCCCCTAAACACATACACATACACACACACGCACCAACCCCAACCCAACCCTACCAGCAGCATGGCCCGCAGTGCAACTCCCACCGGCCCCCCTCTCCCCGTGTACCGTGCCCGCTTCTCCTCTCCCTCTCGTCTTTGTACGGCACAGCCCACCTCGGGTACGACAAGCAGCGACTTGCGGAGGAGGCTGCTAATCCGGTGTTGTTGGTGCAGGAGAGCGACCGACCCGGGACCGCACCCACGCGGTGAGGCAGGGAGGGAGGGAGGGAGGGTGGGGGGGGTGGGGGGCGATCTATCTATCTATCTATCTATCTATCTGCCTATCTGTCTGCCTACCGTTATCTGCCTGCCTATCTCTTTGTGTCCATCCCTCCCTCCCGCCCTCCCTCCCTCCCTCCCGCCCTCCCTCAGGTATCTTCGCCCGGAGATGGTGCGGGTGCGGCCGCTGCCGCTGTACAGGGACGTGCTGTTCCAGGTGAGATGAGGCCATACGGGGTTTTAGGGTTTTAGGGTTTTAGGGGTTGGTCCCTTGTTGTTGTGGTTGTGGCTGAGTAGTTGCGGCTGTGGTTGTGGTTGTGGTTGTTACACCCTGTGGTTGTGGTTGTACCGCCCCCCCCCTCCAGTCGTACCCGCCCCTGGAGGTCAGTCACTACACCGACTTCGACGAACTGGCGCCCTTCCAACTTAAGGTGCGGGTGGGGACCGGTTGGTTGGTTGGTTAATCCGTTGGTTGGTTGTTGGTTGTTGGCCATTCCCTCTCACACTCCACCTTCAGCTATCCTCTGCCCCTTCCCACCCGCCCCGTCCATTAACCCCCAATCCCCCTTTCCACACCCCGCCCCTCCCGCCCGCCCGCCCGCCTCAACCCGCCCCCCCCAATCCTATCGACAGACCCCCCTGGAGTACCGCCTGCTGGGTTACGCCCCCGAGGAGTTCCCCGGCCTCACGCCGTACCTTCCCCCGCTCCTAGACCAACCGCTCCTGGCGGGCGCGTGCGAGGAGGTCGCGGCGGCGGGGGAGCGACTCGAACCCTCGGGCCTCGTGCCAGCGCTGTCCGATTACCCGCCGCTGCCCGACGCCTGCAAAAACATGCCGTACATCACGCTGGAGATTGGATCCCGGTACGGCACGGAGCGGATCTACGTGGCGCCGGAACCATCGTACGAGCTGGGGTACGACATGGACTACGTTATCCAGCCGCGGCTGTACGACATGTACGAGAGCGTGGGCCACGAGGCGCCCGCCTCGGGGGGCGTGCGGGCGCTGCGCGGCGGGCCGGCGCTGTCGGACTCGTGGCTTGTACGGCAGGACACGTGGGCCGTACAGCTGGGGGAGGAGATTGTACTGCCGCTCATGTCGGGCCCCGAGCCGGAGGACCTGCCGGAGGACCGGGTGGAGGACGACGACAAACCCAAGGTAGGTACGGCAGACACGTACGGCAGACTGTATATGTACGGCGGGTTGGGCGAGCACCTAGACTGGGTTTTGGATCTTGGACGGAGCACTACAGCACGAGGGAGGGAGGGGGGCAGCGCAGAGGAGACTCGGGACGTTGATGCGCTGCCATGTATAAGAAACGCGTTGCGTGGTTGGGTTGAGTTGGGATCTAGTCCTCTGGCCAGCATCGGGCCCGTGTGGGATGTAAAACAGCATACACAACAACAACACACACACACTCTCTCCCTAACACACACAAAAGTACAAGTACACGTGCACGGTGATTTAGTCACGGGCTACCAGGTCTACGTCCCCCCACTCCCTCTCCCCACTCCCTCTCCCGCGGGGCGCCGCCTCAGTTTCGATCCCTCTTGCCTTACCTCCGTCCTTTTTCGCTGCGGTATCTTCTTACCTACCCATCCCCCCCTTCCCTCCCCCCTCCCCCTCCCTCCCCCCGCCTCCCTCCCCCCCGCCTCAATCCATCCTGCCTCCCAGATCTCCCCCCACGTCCCCACCGACGAGCAGCTCGCCAAGTACCTCCCTTCCAACAGCCGCACCGAACTGGCACCTCCGACCCGGGCCCCCACCTCCACCTCCACCTCCAACTCTTCCCCGGCTACTGCGGCCGCGGTGGCGGCGCAGGCCCCAGCTCCCACCACCACCACCACTGCCTCCGCCGCCGCCGCCGCCGCCTCCGACGCCCCCGGGCGCTACCGGCTGGTCCGCGACCGCCACGTTTCTCGGCTGGAGGGCGCCAAGGAGGCGGCGCGGTCCGACTCGCTGTCCGCGTTGGAGCAGCGGCTGGCTGAGTACAATGCGCTGCTGAGGCGGCCCTGCTACTTTGCGCTGCAGCTGTGATTAATGCGATGTGATGCGAGGTGGTATGGTGGGGTGCGGTGTGATGTGGTGTGGTGTGGTAGGGGCCGGTGCGGGTGGCGGTGGCGGTGGCGAATGGTTAGTGTGTGTGGGGGGGTGAGGGTGGTCATGGGGATGAGGATGAGCGCGGTGACTTTGAGGAGGCGGACGGAGGAGGAGGTGGAGGTGGAGGGCACTCCCAGGCGCCCACGTCCGTTCTTGCAGGCGTAGGCGGCTGTCGTTGGTGTCGTTGGTGTTATGGATACCGTACAGCGGGACGCGCTTCAGTGAGACTCTCGGCAAGGCGCAGGGCCGCCGGGTCGGTCGGGGCGAGCATGCCCTGTGGAGAGAGAGACAGAGAGAGGGGGGGATGGCTGCGCCAGCGGCCTCTGCTCATACGGTAATGCGCAAGCAGCCCAGCCCAGTCCAGCCGGCCAGCGGGCCCTCGGCCTTCGGCTCCAGGCAGGGCGGCGACTGGGGGTGACTATTGTTGGCCGGTACGCTGTGATTGTGCGGTGCAGGGCGGGGCGGGACGGGACGGTGCGGTGCCCTTGAGGCTGTATCCCTGTAGCCCTGGGGGTGGCCGACTGGCTCTCACCCGGGTGGCCAAAACACAGCGACACGGCAGACACGGCTCAAAGGTGTTCATGCGCGGAGAGACCTCTTATCGCAGCTGACCAAAGACCAAAGACCAGGGGGTGCAAGACAAACAAGTGGAGGGCAAGAGAGGTGGCACAACACACGGTACCGAGCGTAGTAACCAGACAGACATGTACAACAATATCAACACGTACACACACAGATGCGAACAGTTGCCCAGACGGTATAACGGTGACGGTATCCCAAAATCGCTGTTGCCGGTTGGGGAAGCCTCATGGTAAGTTCTTCCGCGGGTTTCTGGGACTCGTCCCCCCGGGTCCACTCGTTCCAGCCTGCCTGCCTGCGTGCTTTGGATGTGCTTTCGGTTTGCCCTGGTCTCCGGCTCAATGCACGGCCAGTTGGACCGTTGGCTTCACTCTTCCCGTAGACCAAGTAACAGCCAAAACAAATGCACGAACACACTATCCATCGATTCCTGGGAGCATAAGGTTATTTCGCTACCGGGACTCGAACCCGGGTCTCGAGAGTGAGAATCTCGTATCCTGACCGCCTAGACTATAGCGAATCGATGTACACTAGGGATATTGTTAGATATATGACACAAACACACTTGGCCACGCATGGGCGTGCGCTTGTCTGTGCGCGCTGGGTGGCCGGGGACCGCGTCTGGATGGACTGGATTGCCCAGTTAGGCTTTCGAGCCGACAGGGGCGGGGGTTGGCTGGCTAGCTGGCTGTCTTGTTAGGATTCGATGTTTTCAAGGGGAACCGGTTTTCACACCGGTTGCTAGCCTTACAGGCTAGACCGACTGTTCATCCTACCCAAGGGGCACCCGCGAAGGGGTGCCAAAAGCGAAGCCCTGCCTTGTTAGGATTCGATGTTTACAAGGGGAACCGGCCGTAATGTAGGGCGACACTACTGCACGTCTGAACGCATAACGATTTGACACATCCAAACGACCTGGCCAGGTCCTAAGCAGTGGATCTAATGTGGAATTTGAATGCCTGTGGTTTTAGGGCGTAGGCCCTGTCCGTGGCTGCCTGGTTGGCTGGCTGCCTGCCTGCCCGGCTGAGTGACGACCAACCTTGATGAATCGATACGCTGTAAAGCAAGGTTAATAGCCCTTAACACTCGTAGCACTTTACAACAACCTTCATAGACAATAGTGCATGTATCAGTATGAAAGATGTTAACATGGAGCCCATGGTCCGAGGCCGCACTCGCTCCAACGCATCCAGAACTTCTGTTCATTCCATATTGTACCGTTTAATTTATATATAAATCTTTACATGACGGCGTCTCGTCGTCTCGACATCCAAACATATTTGCAGAGCGGACATTTGTTCCCGTGACCACAGGTGACCACACCACAGTTCTGCTAGCCGGTCCAACCGCTTTGACGCATATTACTAATACATAGATTTACATAGATGGCAAGGGACAAACTATGAGGGGCAAACTGGTTGTTGGACGCCAAGCCGCCTCGAATGCACACACGATGCCGTCTTATGCGGGTTCTCCGCCCAACGCTAGAGGACGTATATACACATGCCCCGAACTAATTTTAAAGCTGGCAAGTGTCTCTACGCGAGAACCTGTAGCGAAGCCTTGCACTATCGTCGGCATGTGCACGTCGCGACCCTCGCAAATAAATTCCGCTGTGCTTCTTTGCACCTCAGCCTGCTCAATGTACGGTCATTTCCATGTCCATTGGCGACACACGACCATTACGTCATAAGTCGCGACGGCTTTGAACTTCTCATGTAAACCTGATGACGGCATGCGGCGGGGTTGGAGTTGGGAAGGCCGGACCGTACGGGTTCCACCAGGGACGGATACTGACGGATCCAAGTCATGGCTGTCGGGAGCGAGGTGCTGCTGTCAAGAGCTGCTGGAGAGCTGTTGCCCCCATTTGGGTCTCCCGCGCAAGTACGTACACAGACGACAGGACCCTTAACTTATGTGTAACTGCGGAACGGTGCTGAGGCTCTTTGCAAGATTGAACATTGGTAAGATGTAACACACATGAGTTATTTCGTGCTGAGCAGGGCTCGGTAGGTCGGTACCCCTCCGCCCCCTTACTTCCCTGAGAGGGTTACCGTCATCGGATGCAATGAACGTTTAGAGACCGAGGTCGCCATGACGCCATCCCTTTCTTTTCCAATCATAGGGTATAACGATCTGACGCACCACTGCCATGGGCCTCAGGACGTGCGCCTAGTGCGCAATGTAAATGGCTGCACCTTGCATATTCCGGACCGCTGTCAGTTCCATTGAAACACGGTTGGAACGGACACTGCAATTCGGGGTGCCCGGGGGGAAGGGGTTGTGTGGGGGGATGGGGGGCGGCAACCCCCCGCCCCCCAAGCCGGGCCCAACGCCTCTTGACACATTACGCACATGACGCGTCGTATTATTCAGTGATGCATTGATGCCACTCCATCCTCGCATCAAACTTGCCATCCCAGCACCGTCTCCCCAACGACAGCACCTAGCTACTCAACACAGCGACCTATCTACATTACGGACGCCAGGGGCTAAGTTAGGGTTGGGAAGGGAGCAGGGTTGCTTGGCCAGGGTTGCCTGCCTGCAAAGCGAAAGAGCGCACACAACAGCCGGCAAAGGTGCTTCGGCGCCTTTTACGCCGGCGCGGCCTCCACCACCAGATGCAACCCTCGCCGTCACCACCACCAGCCAGATATCACCACCACCGCCACCCCCACCCCCACCCCCACCACCGGCAACATCAGCATCAGTAACATCAACAGTACAAGTGACCCTGGCGCCTGGCCCCCTGGCCCTGGCGCCTGCCCCCCTGGATGGCGCTGTGCAGGCCCCCCTGGCGCCCTGCAGGCCCCCCTGGATGGCCCTGGTCCCTGCCTACGGCGGCATCTGCTCCAGGATCTTGAGGTTGGGTATCCACAGCACCAGCGCCGTGCAGGCCGACGCCAGCAGCACCCGCCGGTTGGACATCCGCAGACAGGCGGGCACCTGCGCGTGGCCCTGCCACACCGCCACCTCGCGACCGCTGTCGATGTGCCACACGCGGATGGCCCGGTCGTCACAGCCTTTCGTTTCGCTCGGGGGTTATCCACGTATAGGCCGGAGCCCGTAAACGGTGGGGGGAGGAGGAGGGAAAGGGAAAGGGAAAGGGAGGGGTGAAGGTGTGGGCGGAAGGCTGGGGTGGAAAGGTGGGGTGGAAAGGTGGGCGGAGGTTGGTTGAGAGGCGAAGAGGATGAAGTGCACAGGAGCCGGAGGTCGGAGGTCGGAGGTGCGACCTGGTGCGGTGCGGTGCGATGAGGTGAGCTGCGGTGATGAGGTGAGCTGCACACACGCAAACACGCGCGCGCACCCCCTCCCCCTCCTCTTCCCCTGTCTCGGCCCCCCCACCCACCCAAAGGACGCACACACGCACGCAACTTCACCCTCCCTCCCACCCCCACACACTCCATTCACCACCGGCGCATCCACACCACACGCGGCCCCCCACCCCATCCCCAACCGCTGCCCGCAACGCACCGCACCGCATCCTCCCCCTCACCCCAACCCCCCCTACCGCTGAGCAGGTACTGGTTGTCGGCGGTGATTGCCGCCTCCACAGCGGAACCCATTTCGGGGATACCGTTGGAGAAGCGCTTGAACACGGTGCCCTGTCAGGCGTCGGAGGCGGAGGCGGAGGGGGTTAGGGGGTTAGGGAGTAAAAAGAAAATACCGGTTAGGGATTAGGGGGTTAGGGATTAGGGGGTTAGGGATTAGGGGGTTAGGGAGTAGGGGGTCGGGGTTGAGGGGTAGGGAATGTCATGCGCTACACCGACGGTGACATGCACATGGGGAGGGGAGGGGAGGGGAGGGGGGAAGTCCAAAAGGGCAATCTGATGGGCTGACAGATGGAGGGAGTCAGGGAGTGATATGCTCCTTTATATAAACATGAGTCACTGCGGAGGGGGGGTTGAAAGATAGGGACGTAACAGGAGGTGGGGGAAGGGGGTGGGGGAAGGGAAACCCGCGCCCCCCTCGTCGAAATCCCGCCCCCCCCCACACCCTCCCTCCCTCCCTCGCCTTGTACGCGTCCATCAGGTATATGCGGCCCTCCACCACCGCCATCAGCAGGTTGCCGTTGTTTGAGAACTTGATGTCGGCGAAGCCCGTGGGGTTGCCCTTCTCCTCCTCCACCTGAAAAGAGGGCGGGGGAAATGCAGCAGCACAAAAGTAAATACGGTAGGTAAAACAGATAAAATAACACAAAACTACACTATATCATTATCAATAAAAGATGCGACATGGAAGGCTTGGCTGTGCGGTATAAATCAATATGACCCGCAGCGACTCCGCCCCCACGCGCCACCCTCCCCCCTTCAGCCTTGGGCCGTGTACCGATCGCCACAGCGCCATCTTCTTGCCCGTGTCGTACGTGTCGTACGTGTACGTACCATGAACGTGTCAAAGGGCCCCTTATCGTACGATCTCAAGTCGTACAGTTTGATGACGCCAGACTCTGTTGCCACTGCGAACACCAGCCCTTGCTGGTCGATGGTGGCGGTGGGGTTGCCGGGAACCTGAACAGACGCCGGGAGGGAAGGGCGGAGGGTTGAGAATAATTTGCAAGGAGCCGTAGGAAACGCGGGGGAGGGGGGGATGTGATAAGCCACGGAAAAGCGCCTAATAACAAACAAAAGAGTCCTCCCTTGATTCTAGTCAGTCCCCTTAACCACTCGGGCACGACTGCCAAGGCCGGGTAGAATCGCAGTCGACAGGATTCGAACCTGTGCGGGAGATCCCAACTGATCTCTTCGAAGGGCGGAGATGATATACTAATTCAATTTAAACATCATATCGACATTTTAAGCTTGCCCACAATCCATGCTCGCCCGCGAGCACAGCACACGCTCCTGGGTACATATGTTGCACCTCTCCCCAATCCCGCCCCGCCCCGCCCCACCATCCAACCTGCAAGCAGCCCTGGCAGATGTTGGTGCGCACGTCCCACAGCCGAACCGACTTGTCCTGCGGGAGGCGGTGCGGGGCAGAGGGGGGCAGGGAGCGGGGACGCCGACTTCTTAGGCACGGGTCTCTTCTTCCTTGAAAAAAGAGTACCGTAATGGAGCCTCGAGATACGGTACGGAGCACCAAGGCCATATGGAGCCCCAAGACGGCGGTGTGGTCAGGGCGGAGTACCGTACCGTACCGCACCGGCACGAGCCCATCTCGGGGGGGGGGGAGACACGCGCACGCACACGCAGGGTACACACGCGCGCACATCCTTGTAGGAACACCGCGCAGCTCGCTGGCTTGAGGTTGACCGAGTTCCGGAGGCGAATGCAAATACGCAATCACACGCACCCGCCGATACCGGTACGCGCTGAGCGCACAAACAGACAGACAGACAGACACACCGGCGTACCTGCGCTGCTGAAACGAAGGTGTCGTTCTTGGGGGAGAAGCACAACGAGTTGACCTGAGGGGCAGGGGGACGGGCCAGGGCGGCGAAGGACAAGGGGATGGTGACGGCGACAACTGGCGGCCGTCTCCCTCCCTCCCTCCCTCCAGTCACCAAGCCACCGACCCACCCACCCTCAGTCCAGCCAGGTCCTCCCCCACCCAACCACCCATCCCGGAGCGTGCACCAAACTCCGGGAAACCCCGACACAGCCATCAAGCTACCCACCCACCCACAGGCACCGACCCACGGGTCCGCCCACCTGCGCCGTGTGCCCCATGAAGTACCTCAGGTACTGGTTCATGTGGAGGGAGTGGTAGCGGAGCGCGTGGGCCTCCGTGGGCTTGAGCTGGCCCGTGGACTGGTTGTATGCGTGTGCGTGTTGGAGGGAGAAGGGCGAAGAGTGAATTTGCAGAAACGAAACAAGAAGCCCCGTGGAAGGGAGGGGGAACACGCGGGGGTTGGACAATTGGTAGGGGGGGTTCGGAGTATGACAGTCCGTGTATTTGGGGGGGGGGCAGGCGCCGCGCGCGCCCCAACCCCCTGCTAACATGCAACGTTATCAACAAGATTGGCAGGTAGGGCCCCTCCGGCGGTGTCGCAGCACGTCGCGGTAGTGGCAAAGTGACCGATCTGTGTGGAAAGTAAATTAGGTATTTGCTGGATCCTGGATACGCTCGCCACCGTCGCCTCCGTTTCACCGGGCCGCGGTCCCACCGCTGCTAAAGCCCCGGGCGGGGGGGGGGTGGGGGGCAAGGGTGCTGCGGGAACGTCAGCGGTCCCCAAGGAGCCCGGCCGCGAACGCAAGGGCGTAGCAGGGATACACCGGCGACAGCCCATACACACACACAGCAATACCCATCATGGCTTGGTGCGTTTCAAGTGACCCGCTCTGATGCCAACACCCCCACCCCCAACACCACCTGCGGGAGTCGCCGCCGTCCGACAGACGGCGAAAGGCGCTGGACAGCATAACTGGAGCCGTTGCAGCCTCCCATCCCCATCCCCATGTGCGCCCCCCCATATTCCAGGTAACTGCGTTGCGTCTCCTCGTCCCGGGCCGTTTTAATTACCCCCCTCTCCCGCTACGTTATCGTCTTCGTTCCCTCCCTCTCCGGCGAAACCCCTCCATCCGGGCCCCGCGACCCCCCCCCCTAAACGCCGCGCGTATGCGCAGCGGCTCGGCACCTTTCGCGAGGCGTAGACTATGCACGTCGGGTCATGTGTGAAGCACACGTTTTGGACCCCGTACTTGCGGCTGTGGAGCGTGTCAACGGCCACGCCCCTGGCCACATCGTACACGCGAATCGAGTCGTCGTCGCTGCCCGTCACCAGAAGGTCCTCAGTCCGGCAGAAGTCCATGGAATTGATCCTTTGGTGTCCATCCTTGTATATCATCAGGTAACCGGTCAACAAGCAGGAACCGGGCGGCGCTTTGTCAGCTCCATGCAAACGCGTAAGCTTGCACAAGTGAGAGCTCATGTTTACCTTGAAACATTTCCCTACTCCCATCGACCGCAGCACGCGGTCGTCCAGAGCTAACTGCTGGGCCATTTCAGATAGGCGCCCAGTTCAGGCGATGCTTCACCTAAAACAGCCAATAATTAACATCTCAAATGCTGCGAGGTAAGCATTGAACTCTCACTGCCACGCTTTAAATGTCCGCAGGCTCCGTTTTACGCTTAACTACAGTGTGTGCTCTGGCAATGTGTGATGAAACGCAGCTAGACAATCCTATCAGCCCCAAACGCACTCTACGTCCGCGTGGAGAAGAGCGTCGTGCCAGCGTTTGCCGGCGTTGTGCGAAGCGGAGTGGTCAGCATTCAGCAGACGGTTAGTCGTACAACGCTCATTGGCGGGCTCTGCAGGACGTACCGTGCGGATCCCGTTAACAAACCTGCCATCCGTCTCCCTTTTCTCCCAAACAATTGACTTTGCTGGCATTACAACGAACCGCCCGTCCCACCGTTGTGGGTGTGTTGAACGTCCTGACGAGGTTGCGCTGTCGCACTACAGCAGACGGGCTGCTGGTAGGGCGCCACAAACGCAGCAGGCGAGCGGGATGTCTACCGGCATACCACGAAGTGAAGTGGGGGGCAGGGCTACTTGGGTGTGAGGACTTCCGGCATACTTTGGGCGTTTGGGGGTGGCTGGCGCCAGGCAGGCTGGCAGGCTGGCAGGGTGCAGCAGCGTGGGCGGTCGACAGGATTGCAGGCCGCGCTGGCCGCGTCAAATCCCTTACGACTCACAGCCTCATAGAAGAGCCAGTCACTAGCCCGTCATGATGGGCGACACCGACGCTCGGTCCGGTCATCCTTCCCTCCCCCACAGGCGAGGCACCTAGTGTCCTAGTCCCGTTGCATCGGAGCTTGGGAGGCAAGAGCCGCCCGGCCGAGTAAGTGCTTGGTTTCGGAGGGGACATGCTTGGTTTCGGAGGACAGCAGCGAGAGGCCATCGAGTGTCTCAAGCAGTTCAAAGCCGCGACGGCGCACCCAAAGGTGCGAACCGAAAACCCAAAAAGCTGTCGCGCAGTGTCGACAGCCCCCGACAGCCTGTTTTCCCTCTTTCACCTGCACTGTGCTCCCATTCCCGCGAACCAACGACAGGCGACGGACGCTTTGCCCCCCAACAGCGCCCAAAGCCCTCCTAAAGCGCCCCATGATACCTTCGTTGACGGGCGCTTAGCTCTCTCCTACAGCCCCCCAACCTCCTCCACAGCAAGCCAGTTGTCTACCGAACCAAAAAAGCAGGCTGCGCCGCCACAGCGCGCTCAGCACACCACCATGCACGTGAACAGAAACCAAGATGATGATAATGCTGATGATGCGTCGTAGCCTAAGCGCGGGGGGTGAGAGGCGTAACGGCGCACGGGGGTCGGGCAGGGATGCATTTGATGCAGCACAGAGTAGCACGGGGACACCACACACACATACACACGCATGCTGGCATACACACACACAGGACACAAGGCACAGCCAAGCCTGCGGCAGGGGCGCGGGTTGCGAACGTGGGGGTAACGCGGCGACCTCGTCACGCGGCGACCTCGATACACCGCCAAACGCCAAACCTGCGCTGCGCGGTCAAAAAGAGGCCCCCGCAACTACGGTAACCCCAACCACCCACATGGCTGGCCATGCCGGCGATACTGCAGCGCCGCGCCGGACCATCCCTGCAAATAATCGATCTTGCACACGCGCCCCCACACGCCGGGGGAGGCCGCGTCGCGGCAGCCTGCGCTCTCCATGTCAGGGGCGGGCGGCAGACCCCCTGCGCCGTGAGACTGCAGGGCGGCAGGCCTGCTCCATAGAACCATAGCGCGGCGGCAATCTCTGCGCGATAAGCGATATCGTGTATACGGTATAGTGTAGCCTGGTAGGGCTGCCTGCTCTAACCAACCTAAAATTTTCAGGGGGGGTGCGGCGGCCCCTGGGGATTCCTCCTCGAACGCACAACGCATGCAGAACACACACACAACATCGGCCAAACCACCACGCGCCGTCTTGCTGCTGTCCACGCCCGCGCGGCCACCGTGGCAATCGTTAATAACTAGCGCAGCTGTAGACAGCAGCTGCATCAAGCAGTTTGTAGGAGCATTGTGGCTAGCAGTTGCAGCTAGAGCAAGTTCTAAGCCAGCGCTTCCCTGCTCGGGAGAGCAGCGACAGCGCGCAGACGTACCCGCGGTGCCGCTTCCCCCCCAGCACACACACACACACCAAAGTGCGAAGTGACGAGTCTGCAGCCACCTGCCTTCACCTTCACCCTCATCTCTGTAAACGGGAAAGCGCGCAGCTGCTGCTGCGGCGCCGCAGGCGGCCCTCCCTGGTCCCTGCAAACCAAGCCGCCGTGCCGTGCCCCCCGGCGCTGCCTGCGATGCCCTGCGGTGTCCCCCAATACAAGCAGCGGAGCGCCCCACCACCACCACCACCATTACCATTACCACCACCACCACCACCACCACCATTACCAGCAGCGCATGCACTGACCTACGCAATCTGCCCACCCTCCTATGGACCGCCAATTGTGGCCGCCTCCGCCCTCGCTGCCTCGGATGCTGCCGCGGCCCCCGATGCCGCAGTTCGGGGGTCCTGTGCTTCAAATTCACCTCGAATACCGGTACCGCATTCTTGACGCCTAGCACCTCTCCCCGCCTCGCTGCCTCGGATGCTGCCGCGGCCCCCTCCCCCTCCCAACCGCGCCGGCGCCGGCGCCACGGCTGTCCGCCATGCACGGCTGTCCGCGCGGCCCGGGACAGACTGCCACCTGCACCCAGGCATCCCCCCCCGGGTCCGTTCGCTAACGCCGTCTCTGTCTCCGCTGCGGTATCTTCTTTTTACCACCCCCCATGACATGAGCAACATGACATGACCACACCTGCGGGTCTAGGGTGCCCCCCATCTTGCGCCAAGACGAGACGAGAGGGGACGAGCGGTCGGGATGCTCGCCTCCCGTAGGGCGAAGCTACACCATCACGCGCGCGCGCCCGGCGCCACGCACCTACCCTAACCTGCATGCATCGAGACCCAATCATACACATCTACAGACATATCACACACATACGCAAACCGTGGCTCGGCCGTTCCGAGGGTACTGGATCCCGCTTTAACAACAGCGGCAACAACAGACGGACACCCAGGGGCGTACAGACACACACACAGACGGACGGACAGACAGAGACACACGCAGGCCCCCGCGCGACGCGTCTACGGCCCGGACATCGTTCCTCATCCCCAACGGTGCGCCCCCAACGGTGCGCCGGATGGGGCTCGACTGCTATTACGCCGAGCCACACCCCCCCACCTAACCCGCCTCCTACCCGCCACCTAAGACCTAACCCGCCTCCTACCCGCGACCTAACCCGCCGCCCATTCCCAAGAAACAGCAGACCTGCGCAACCATGGCTGGCGGCAGCGGGCGAACCCCACCTGAGCGGCACTCCCAGCCCACCGCCGCCTCTCAAGCCCGTGCTCCCAATCCATCCATATCCCTCTGCCATCCTACACACACCCCATGGTCCCATCCCATGGCAGCAGCTTCGGCTGCCGTTGTCGCGTGCGCCGTCTACATGACGACGCAGCAGGCGCACCCGGGCTGGTCCTGGGGCTTGTCGCCCGCCTCCGCCGCCGCCCTTGCCGCCGCCGAGTTTGCTGCGGCCGTGAGACCGCCCACCGTCGTCGCCGCCGCCTTCTGCGCGCCGGCAGCCGCCCCCGCGACCTGAAGCTTAATGTCATCAGCCTGCGCCGCCGCCGCCGCCGTCGCGCCCTCCTGCACGTCCGCCGCAATTTCAGAGGCATGCGCCGCTGCGCCGGCGGCCGCCATCCTGGCATTCGCCGTGGCGTCCGCCGCGGCGGTGTGTGCCGCCGCCGCCGCGTCTGCCGCCTTGGCTTGTGCCGCGGCCGCCGCCGCCGCCGCCTGGGCTTGCGCCGCCGCCGCCGCGTCTGCCGCCTTTGCTTGCGCCGCGGCCACCGCCGCCGCCGCTGCCGCAGCCTCCGCCGCCGCCGCCTTCTCTGCCGCCGCCGCCTGCTCCTGCGCCGCACTCGCAGCGTCCGCCGCCGCCGCTTGCGCCTTGGCCTGTATCTCCGTCGCCGCCTGCTGCGCCCTGGCTGCCGCCCCCGCCGCCGCTGCCTCCATCGCCGCCGCCTTCTCCTGCGCCCCCCGCGCCGCTGCATCTGCCTCCGCCTGCGCCTCCGCCGCGGCCGCCGCGGCGGCTGCCTGCGCTGCCGCCGCCTTCTCCTGCACCCCCCGCGCTGCCGCCTCCGCCGCCGCCTGCGCCTCCGCCGCGGCCTCGTCCGCCTTCTCCTGAGCCGCCTCCTGTGCCTTGGCGACTGTCGCCTCCGCCGCCGCCGCGGCCCGCGCCTGCGCGTCCGCCGCCGCCGCCGTCGCGTCGCTCACTGCGGCGGCGGCCGCCGCCTGCACCTCCTCCGCCTTGTCTGCTGCGGCTGTGGCTGCCGCCGAGGCCTTCTCCTGAGCAGCCTCTGCCGCCGCCTGCGCCTGGCTGGCCGCCGCGTCTGCGGCAGCCTGCGCCTGCGCCGCCGCGGCGGCCGCCGCCTGCTGTCCCTGCGGGGTTCGCGACAGCGGCAGCAGTAGCAGGTTGAGCCGGACACACACACACACATACACGGGGGCGAGGTTCACGCTCTCGTCTCCGCTAGGGTCCGGCAATGCGGCGGCAAGGCCGCCCGGTAACACCAAGGCCGTGGGGTGCGCTGACGGCGGCCACATCCGGACAAAGGTCGCTTACCTCGTTGACCTTGGCCTGTGCGGCCGCCAGCTCAGCCTCTGCGGCGTCCTGCGCCGCCGCCACCTTGGCCGTCGTCGCCTCCTGCGCCGCCGCCACACTCGCCTGCGCCTCTGCCACCTTCGCCTCCACAGCATCCTGCGCCGCCTCGACCCTGGCCGCCGCCGCGTCCTGTGCTGCGTCAACCTTGGCTGCAGCGGCGTCCTGCGCCGCCTCCACGCTCGCCTCCGCTGCCGCCACCTTGGCTGCCGCCGCATCCTGCGCCGCCGCCACGCTCGCCTCCGCTTCCGCCACCTTGGCTGCCGCCGCGTCCTGCGCCGCCGCCACGCTCGCCTCCGCTTCCGCCACCTTCGCTGCCGCCGCGTCCTGCGCCGCCGCCACGCTCGCCTCCGCTTCCGCCAGCTTGGCACATACCTCGTCCTGTGCAGCGACGACCTTGGCTTGCGCGGCGTCGACGGCGCCGGCGGCGGCCGCCTGTGCCGCCGCCACCCTACCCGCCGCCACCTCCAGGGCAACATCCGTCGTCGAGTCCGCTGCCTTGATGGCGGCTTGCTGGGCCTCCAGCACCTTTGTCTTCGCGGCCGCGGCCGCGTCGTGCACCTTCGCCTCGGCGTCGTGCACAACCGCCTCCGCGTCCGCGACCTTCGTCTGCGCCGCCGCGACCGCGGCGTCGGCGCTGGCGGCAGCGGCCGCCGCGGCGGTGGCGGCGCCGTTCTCCAGGACATCCATTCCGTCCTGTACCATTCTGCGCATTGCAGCGAGTCGGAAACGAGTTGGAAGAGCACCCCAGGGAGTCCGTCGGAATCAGTCGGGTTTGGAGTTTTCCTGCCAGTCAGTTGCCTGTGACATCCCCTGTCACTGTCACTGCCGATGCTGCGGCCCCCACCGCCGCCCCAACCCCCAAGCCCAAGCCTCGGCTGCGCTACTCCGACCCAAGACCCAACCCAACCCAACCCAATTGAACCCAACCCAACCCTTACCCAAACCAACCCGACCCAAACCAAACCTAGCCCATCCCAACCCAGCTCGACCCGGCCCCGAACACACACAGACACACACACAGACAGACACACACACACAATAAGGGTTAGCGCCCCCGGCCAGTGTCGGCCCGGCAGATATGTAACAGTTACACACAGACACACACACACACAAACACACACACAGTGGGATGCCACCATGAAGACTACAACGCTGCCGCAGAGCAGTGGTGGAGGAATGAGTCTGCATAGGGCCTGGACCAGACTGCATAGCAGGTGGTGGTTGGATAACTAAGATCGGGCGGCGGCAGGCTTCCGAAGGATATAGGAGGTGGCAATGGCACCGGTGTGAGTGCCCTGGTAGATTACGCAGCTGTAGAGCATGCGTTCGGTGGACCGAGGACAGTAGGCGCCTGGGGCTAGCTTAGCTGGCACATGGACAATCAGGTGGACGCTGTCCTGTGACGATTACGGCGCAGCGGTTAGCACTTGCCGGTGCAGTGTGCAGACAAGGTGGTACGCCCCTCCTCAACAGAGGAGTGCTTCGGCGGTCTCCCGTATGTGGGCGGGTTAGCGCCCCCGGCCAGTGTCGGCCCGGCAGATATGTAACAGTTACACACACAGACACCAACACACACAAACACACAAACACACACACACACACACACACACACACACCGCAAGGCCCGCTCCCGACCTCCTGCCGCGTCGAGGCCAAGCGGCGCTCTGGAGCTCGGCCTCTAGGGGCCACCCCCCGGCCTCTCCGGGGCCGTCGTAGTAGGAGTAGTAGTAGGGGTAGGGCGCGCGCTGTCTTGGGTTCTCCTTTGGTGCTGACCGCCCACGAGCCGGACCAAGCTCGGGGCAGGTTCTCAGCGCTTTGTTTTCGCGCCTAGAGGAGCACCGCCAGCCGGTAGCAGGCCGGCCGGGCGCCCCGGCGCTGCAAGGACTTCAGGGCGGGCAGGACAGCGCGGGCGCCGCGTAGTGCGCCGGCGCGACTGCTGTTTGTGCGGACGAAGGGCCCAGCTGCCGTATAAGGCAGGCTGTGAGCTCAAGCCTTTGGGGAGCCGCTGCGCCGTACACCCGTATATGGGGTGTATGACGCAGCCAGCTCTGCGTCGAGCAGGAGGGGGTAGCGGCCCCTCACGCCCTTCTCCCACCGCAAGGGGGAGAGTGCTTAGGCGGTCTTTCCGTCGGGGCTGGGTTAGCAGCCCCTGGCCAGCGTCAGGGCCCGGTCAGATACTGTAACGACACACACACAAACAGTTACACACAAACACACAAACACACAGTTACACACAAACAGTTACACACAAACACACACACACACACACACATACGCCCTTCTCCCACCGCAAGGGGGAGAGTGCTTAGGCGGTCTTTCCGTCGGGGCTGGGTTAGCAGCCCCTGGCCAGCGTCAGGGCCCGGTCAGATACTGTAACGACACACACATACACACACACAGACACCAACACACACACAGACACCAACACATACACACACACAGACACCAACACACACAAACACACACACACACAGATCGCCGCCCACGTGCCCGGGCCCATCACCCGGGCAAACGTGTGGCTGGCGGAGCCACCGCCAGGCGTGCAGCAGTGCGTGTGGGACGTGATCTGCCTGGCGGCACTCACGGCCATGGAACGGGCGCGCGTGGGGCTGTGGGCAGTCAGGAACTCACCCACCGCCCCGGACGCCCCAGACCCAGTCGAGGTGGCCAAGGCGCGCGCAGCGCTAGATTTTTGGCAGCGTGTGCGGGGGTTTGCGGAGCTAGACGTGCCAAGGCGGGGATGGGAGGGGGTAGGGCCTGACCACCCCATCCTGGCGGTGGTCAACGGCCACTTTCAGTGTGTGCAGCACGCAGGGATGGGTATGGAGGGAGAGGGAGGGGTCGTGGAGTGAGGGGATGAAGGGGCTTTAGGGGTGAGGGAGGGAACTTAGGGCGTCGAGGCAGGGAGGCGTGAGAGGAGGGGAGGAGGAGGGGGGGGCTCCTTTGGGTCCGAGAGGACTTAGGGTGCAGAGACCGCCGCGGGCTGCCTTTTGTAGGCGAGGGAGGCTTTAGGGAGCGGGTATAGCGAGAGTGAGGCGAGTCGGCGAGGTGCCGCCTAGTGCGAACTATAGCTCCGTCACCTAGCCCGCTGCCGCAAGGCCCGCTCCCGACCTCCTGCCGCGTCGAGGCCAAGCGGCGCTCTGGAGCTCGGCCTCTAGGGGCCACCCCCCGGCCTCTCCGGGGCCGTCGTAGTAGGAGTAGTAGCAGGGGTAGGGCGCGCGCTGTCTTGGGTTCTCCTTTGGTGCTGACCGCCCACGAGCCGGACCAAGCTCGGGGCAGGTTCTCAGCGCTTTGTTTTCGCGCCTAGAGGAGCACCGCCAGCCGGTAGCAGGCCGGCCGGGCGCCCCGGCGCTGCAAGGACTTCAGGGCGGGCAGGACAGCGCGGGCGCCGCGTAGTGCGCCGGCGCGACTGCTGTTTGTGCGGACGAAGGGCCCAGCTGCCGTATAAGGCAGGCTGTGAGCTCAAGCCTTTGGGGAGCCGCTGCGCCGTACACCCGTATATGGGGTGTATGACGCAGCCAGCTCTGCGTCGAGCAGGAGGGGGTAGCGGCCCCTCACGCCCTTCTCCCACCGCAAGGGGGAGAGTGCTTAGGCGGTCTTTCCGTCGGGGCTGGGTTAGCAGCCCCTGGCCAGCGTCAGGGCCCGGTCAGATACTGTAACGACACACACACACACACAGACAGGCACACACACACACACAGACCGCACGCACCGCGTCCTGACCAGGGCCTCCACCGATAGCGCCAGCTGGTCGTACTGCCGCGTGTTGGCGATCCAGGCCGTCGGGATTGAGGACACGCCGCCCTGCGCCGCAGCGGAATGGACGGAGGGGCGGAGGCAGGGAGGGGCGGAGGGAGGGTTGGGAGCTCCAGAGAGGTTTTGTGTGTGTGTGTGTATGTAGAGACGGAGGTGGCTCGATGCGCGGAGCCCCGGCCGCGCTCAGAGCGGAGCACCAGACACTCGTTGCAGTGACGTACGTTGCATCCGTGTATTTCACTGCAACGTGCCGTACTGCTGTACTGCCGTACCTTGGCCGCGAGGAGCGCCCCCACCAGGATGGCCCGCGAGCAGTTGTCCCCGCCCAGCAGAATGTTTCTGCGGACGCCCGACTCGTAGTCGGGAGCCTGCGCACGGCGGAGAAGAAGGGTTATCAATCCCAAGGCAAAGGTGTGTGTGTGTGTGGGGGTGGGTGGGTGTAATTAACGGCCCGGGGGGGTGGGGTGGGTGCGGGGCCGGCAGGGGTTTTACTGTACGAGACTGCGCAGCTGTGGAACAGAGAGGCGACATGAGGCGGAGTGGGTGGGCGGTGAAAGGCGGACGCCAAGAAAATAAAGGAGCACATCACTCCCTGACTCCCTCAAGCTTTCCCTCATCCCTCCCTCCTCCCGTCCTCCATCAAACCCCAGTCCAGGCGCTCTTGTGTGCAGGGGGAGACCCGCGCCACAGGAGCAGCAGCACCCGTCCCTCGCCATCCCCCCACACAGTCGCCTACGTAGGGTACCTGCAGCGCCACCAGCAGCGCAGCCTTCAGGCAGCCGGGGTTGCCGCAGCCCGCACCCCACGGCCCGAATTTCACGTCGGGGCCGTCCTGGTACATCAGGGCTGCAGGGCGAGGGAGAGCGCGTGCGATAGAGCGCGGGCAAGGGAGCGTGCAAGAGCGGGATGAGAGTGCGGGATAGAGAGCGGGATGAGAGTGCGGGCAAGAGCGGGAAAGAGCGGGAAAGGGAAAGAGCGACAGCAGGACATAGCTGGTTGCGTTTAAAAGGAAGGACGTCGCGCAGAGGGGAAAAGGGATCTGGGATGCGGCGCAGCAAGACAGACCTGAGGAGGAGGAGCGCATTCGGAGCTCAACACACCCCCCCCGTCCCCGTCTCCGTCCCCAATTCCGCCCCCCGTCCCCGTCCCTTGGCCCCGCCGCCAACACCACGCGCTCGGCCAGCGCTTCCACGCTCATCCCACCGCGGCGACGCGGTCACAGCGTATTTTCAGCTCGGTAAGGTTACAGGTATATTCGGTAAGTATTACTGGGTTCTGGGTCGTTCGCTAACGCCGTCTCCGTCTCCGCTGCGGTATCATTTTCACCCCACCCCGGCCCCGCCCGCTCCCGGCCGACCCCGCCCCGCCCCGCCCCGGCCTGCTCGGCTCCCTGCCCGGCTCCCTGCCCCGGCCCCACTCTGCGCTCTCCCGCGGCGTCACGCCCCTCTGCGCTCCCCCGCTCACCCCGCGGGTCCAGGTCCTTGTTAGCCAGCACCTCCTGCACCGCCTCTCGCGCCTTGGACTTGTCCGCCAGGCCGCCCTCGGGTCCCACCACCCACAGCAGCGCCGACTCCATGTCGCCGCCCTGCAGAGGGCGACAGCACATCCAGGATGTATGTAGGTGGTGGTGGTGGTCGGCATTACGATTGCGGGCGGCGTTGGCGCATTAGGAGGGAGCACCTAGCGGCGCGCCGCCCTCTCCTGCCCGCCGTCGTCGTAACGAGGGTACGCGCACCCACCCGCGCCGTTGTCAGTGCGCTGCTCCTTCACCCACACTCGCTCCCACACCCGCACCCACCGTCGTCAGCACTCGCTCCAGCACCCTCGCCGCGCACCACGCCAGCTCCACCGCCGTGTCGTTGTTCTGCTGCGCCCGCACCGCCGAGTCCACCGCCGCACGCAGCGCCGCTCCCTCGGCAGACTGGCCGCCGTACAGCGCCACCACGGCTGGCGACTTGACAAAGCAGTTGGCCTGCGGGGGTGGGCGCATCGACCGAGCGGCACCGGACCCGATTGCGCAAACAACGGTATCAGGCGAGAGCGCCAGGCCGAGCGAGCCGACGGGGTCGAGCGAGAGCAAGGGGACGGGGTTTTTGAGATGGTGGTAAAATGCTGCATTTGCAGCATCTAGTGTTTGTTGGATCTGGCTATGGATTTGGATTTGGATCTGGATCTGAACTTGGATATGGTTGCAGCAAACCCCTCCCCCCAGCAAAGCCCCGGGCCCCCCAGACCGGGACCAGACCGGGCGGCGGGATGGGTTGGGATGGGATGGGAGGCGGGGCGGTGTGGGATGGGATTGGCGGCTCTGCCAACCACACGGAAAGCGCTCATCTCCCACCCCACCGAATGCAATGCACTCCGGCTGGCCGCAGCAACCTTCCATCACCTTCCTTCCACGTCAGCATTAGAGCGGCCTGCCACATCACCCCCAGCTGCCCCACCAGCCGCCCCGCCCCGCTGCCTCACCTCCTCCTCGCATGCGGGTGCGCCTGACACCGGCCGCCCTTCCCAGCACCCGCCCCTCTGCCCTGCCAACCCGGAGACCTGCCTGATTCACCCGCCCAACCCCCTCCCTGCATGCCTTCTCCCCCCTTCCCTCCCTTAGCCACATCCCCATGTGCCCTCCCTCGCCCTCTTTCCCCTTCCATCTTCATTGCCCGCCCCGGTTATCCCCACCCCGCCCACCGGCCCTCTCCCACCTAAGGGGGCTGGCCGCTGCAACCAGATCCAACTACCAGATCCAACAACCAGATCCAACAACCAGATCCAACGACCCGTACCAATCTAAGCCCGACACACCCCCACCCCCTCCTCCTCCCCCACTACCTGCGAGTCCATCTGGTCGCCGCACTCCGGCCAGGGCTTGCCGTTCTGCAGCACCGCGTCGCGCATCGACTTGGCGCTGTGGTTCATGTACGCCAGCGGAGGGTCGGACGAGGCGTAGTGCGCCGCCAGGAACTGAAGAGCCGAGGTGGGTCGTGGTGCGTTGGGTTGAGTTGGGATGAGTTGGGTTGGGTTGTGGGTGGGTCGTGGGTTGGGGTGAGGGTTGGGTTGTGGGTTGTGGTGGGTTGTGGGTTGGGTTGTGGGTTGGGTCGTGGGTTGGGTTGTGGGTTGGATCGGGGGTGGGTTGTGGGTTGGGTCGGGTTCGTTGGGGTTAGTACAAACCGGTGGGTGGATTTCGCGGTTCAGTTGGGAGAAGTGTGCAGTCGCGCCCCTCTTTCCCCCCCCTAGGCACGCGTCCCGCCCCAGGGCACCGTGGGGGCCTTAACCCGCCACCGACCCGACTCCCCGCCTCACGCGCGCACCTTGGCCCATGCTTGCGGCTCGCAGCCGCCAGTCGAGGCCAGAAATCTGACCAGGGGCAGCAGCTCCTGTCCGTAGGGAGACAGGTCGCCAACGGAGCTGGTGTAGAAAGGGCAGGCGGGGGGGTCGAAGAACTCCGGCTCCGCAGTACGGTCCACCGGGATGGTGAGCTTCTCCCGCATTTTGTTACGATTGTATATCCACTGCGAGGCGGCATCGGAGGCATAGCAGAAGCCCGTTGGGGCAGCGTCCACGCACGCACCGAGAGGCGTTGCCTCTAGAAGAGTGACGTCGCATCCCCGCCGCCAGAGAGCGAGTCACGTCGTATATGATCTGGAACAGCTAAATCAACGACTGCTGGCAAAGCTGTCCACACAGCGCATTTTGGACGTTAGCGATGACGCCCGCAGGTGCCCGGTCGGGGCCCCAGGATGAAGCCCGTGGACACAGGAACTGCATGCTAACGCTCGTGTGGCTTTCATCTTTCAGTATATAGGCAGATGGCTACCAAGGGCTGCTCTTTGTAAGTGACTATCATAGCCGCTCTTGATTGTGACTTTCCGAGACGTATTGTAGGAGAGCCAACCATAGCTGACTCACATGTAGCGATGAAGTTGCAGCATCAGCTACAAACGAGCCCAGCAACGCCGCTCGGGTCCGCCCAATAAACTGTTCTCCCATGGTCGCCAGCAGCACGCCTGCTGAAAGATAAATGCAGAATAAATATACCGCTGAAAGTAAAGATTTAATTATTGTCCCAAGGTAGTTTCAAAAGTTTTCAGAGTAAAATAGAGAGGTACAACCCGCCTGTCGTAAATCGGAAGCCGGTGGAGCGAATTTTGTGCATCGCAAGCGGCAAGTGAACTTGGAAAACACGGTTCAGTCTACACGTCTTCGGTACTTGCTACGCACGCCGCGAGGCCAACAAGAACTTCCGCTGAGACGGTCAAAGCCGCCGTAGCGCCTGCACCCGTGGGTAAGCCACACGCAAAGCCGATTACAAAATGAGGAAATTTAGATTATTCAAAAGAATTTTTTATGCATTAGTTGCTGTACGCAGCTTCAGAACTGTCGTGGGTATGTCCGAGACTGCTGGTCCGAGGCTCGCGGTGCAGGTGCGCTCAGGGGATTCAGCGGGACTGAGAACGACGTAACAGTGTAAAGCACCGCCCTCATTTGTGCTCGTATTGGTGCCAAGGCTGTTCCTGACAGAGTGGCCGTGACACCTCGACAGGTCGTCGGGCTACCCCTGGCTACCCCGCTGCCAACGAACATTGCGAGTTCGATCTACGGACCCGTTATACTTTCACCTCGGGCGCTACCTGACCCTGTGAAGGTCAGGACCTTACGTGGGCCTGTTGCTATACGAGGCGCTCGAGTCGGTTTTTAAGTACCAAAGCAAAAGCACGCACGGACATTACGGAGGTTTATTATTCCCGCCGTCACAGCAAGAAATTGGCAGTGTCTGAAGATCAGCCAACACCTAGCCAAAATGCACCACCGCAAATATGACCGAATCTTAAGTTCGTAACGCCTGGGGCTGTCGGGCAGCAGCAGCGTAGGGATTCAGCGGGACTGAGAACGACGTAACAGTGTAAAGCACCGCCCTCATTTGTGCTCGTATTGGTGCCAAGGCTGTTCCTGACAGAGTGGCCGTGACACCTCGACAGGTCGTCGGGCTACCCCTGGCTACCCCGCTGCCAACGAACATTGCGAGTTCGATCTACGGACCCGTTATACTTTCACCTCGGGCGCTACCTGACCCTGTGAAGGTCAGGACCTTACGTGGGCCTGTTGCTATACGAGGCGCTCGAGTCGGTTTTTAAGTACCAAAGCAAAAGCACGCACGGACATTACGGAGGTTTATTATTCCCGCCGTCACAGCAAGAAATTGGCAGTGTCTGAAGATCAGCCAACACCTAGCCAAAATGCACCACCGCAAATATGACCGAATCTTAAGTTCGTAACGCCTGGGGCTGTCGGGCAGCAGCAGCGTATACATACGATGTAGCAGCAGGTCCGTACGTAGCTGGTCCAAAACCATCCACATCTAGACATATTTCCACAAACACACATACACTCGTGAGTGTGATGATGATGACCTTTCATTGTTGCTTACACCAGCAAGTTTGTCGACTATCTAGCAGTGAACATGCCCACGCACACATTTCTTGCTTGTCGCTCACGGCAGCAGTAGTGTTCAAACGAACTAACGACGCGTGTATCATAAAGCAGCTGATCCACTCCAGTGGCTGGTTGACGGACCGGACGGATTAACTAATAATCACGGATGGACCCACGGGTCGCCAGCTTGCACTCATAAGCAAGCGAGCCGCATACCTATCCATCCATCCATCCATCCACCCAGTACGACATACACTGATTGCTCATTCAGCAGTAGTGCCACCTCTGCCCCCACCATCATCATGACCGCCACCGTGGCCGCCACCGCCGGCAGCAGCAGTAGTGGAACCACCGCCACCACCCCTTGCCGATGCCGATGCCGCTGCCCTGGCCGCCCGCCGCTGGCTCTTGACCTGCTGGAACATGGCCCTCAGTTGCTCCAGAACCTCACTAAACGTGGGACGGTCCCATGGGTCGGCAGCCCAGCATCGACGCATCAGGGTGGCCCAGCCGGGGGCCGGCTCCGCCGGTGGCGGCTCCGAAGCCGGCCAGTCGGGGTCGCCTGCATGCATGATGCATGAATGCCGGCCATACAGCACGCAGCAGGGCATCCTAATACATTGTTTGAATCAATGAAATGGCTGGCTGGCTGGCACATCGATATATACACACATACATGTGCATACATATGCGTATCAGCGTATGTATGTATGTACCATTAGTTGGCTGGGGTACGTATGGTACTGACATACGTACCCGGTGCAGGTGGTCTCGGCTCCGCCCCCGAAAGCACCGCCGACAGCAGCGCACGCATGTCGGCACCCGCCCACGGCTCCGCGCGTGTCCACAGACTCCACATGATCATGCCGTACGAGTACACGTCGGCCTGCCGTACGTACGAAGTACGGAGCAAGCGGTGGTGGGAGCGAGGGATGGAGATGATGATAGAAGGGGCATGTGCCATCACCCTAGAATGGGCCCGGAAAGCCCCCCACACTGTAACATAACATAACAGATGGGGCATGTACCGGTATATCTGCAGATTTCAGCATGCAGACCAGGCTGCTGGCGGTCTGTCAGTCTGCCCGGCGAGCAAGCACGGTTCTGCGATAGATGTGTTTTACGTAACAATGTTGGCAGACTCGATGCCTTGCGTGCTTGCATTGCTTTCGTTGCTTGGGTGGGGCGGTATGTGTGTGGTGTTCGTTGATGAGTTTATTTGTTACAGCTGTGTGCTCCAGACTCGGGAAGTAACAAAGGGGGAGGGTGGCGGGCGGGACGCGTGTGTGGTGTTGTATGTGTGTGGTTGTGCGTGCGTGCTGTTGCACTTAAATGGTGTGCGTGCGTGTGTGCATGGCGGTTGTTGCAAAGTCAGCCAACCCACCCACTAACCAACCGTACGGCACGGTGCAACCGACTCATCAGCCACCAGCCACAACCCACCTTTTCCGTGACCTCTTGCGGCGTCCGCAGCACTTCGGGTGCAGTCCAGGGAAGGCTGCGAGCCAGCAGAGCCATCGGCGGCGGCGGCGGCTGTGGTGGCGGCGGCGACGGCGGCGACGGCGGTGTAGCGTACGACAGACCGCCAGCGGTGGCAGTAATGGAGCCGCCGGGCGGCCCCGCCGACGCTGACGCTGACGCCGCCGCTGCCGTACCCGTCCTCGACGACATCGCCGTCAGGAAAGTGGGCCGTCGAAGTCCAAAGTCGCATACCTGCGTTGGCACACACAGGGGGTTGGTACGGCATGTGTAAGTACGGCACACACGCAGTGGTACGTAGTGTGGTGTCAACTAACTAACAACCATGCGGAAAAATTGAGAACACCGGGCATGCATGCACAGTATGGTAAGCCATGTCTCCTTGTTCCTTTCCAGAGAATCAGACCTACCAGGCAACCAAACTCGAGCAAACGTGGGAGCGGTCCCTCGCTCAAGCAGTCCATCGTCAACCGACTCATTAAGGAAACCCACAAGTAGAGCGTGTGTGTGTGCGCCCTTCAGAAGCCACATAGCCTGCCACCGCCACAACGCATGACGATGCCCCAAACATGCAAAAAAAAGCCATGAATCGAGCCTCGCTCTCCGTTTATTACTCCAGTGCTGCGCTGCCGTACTCTCGCTGTATGCACGCCACCGCCGTACGTACCTTGCAGGCGGGCTGCTTCTCCGAAAAGCCCACCAGCAGGTTGCCGGTCTTGAGGTTCAGGTGTACGACACCCCGGGAGTGCAGGTACTCCATCCCCTGATGAGCCAGCAAGCGATCGAGCGAGAACGAAGGGGTGGGTAAAAAAAATGATACCGCAGCGGAGACGGAGACGGCGTTAGCGAACGGACCCAGAACCCGAAGGGTGGGGTGGGGTGGGGTGGGTGAGCATGCAAGCGTCAGTCAAGATGTCGATTTGGCAGTAAGAGAGTTAGTTGTAATGAAGAGATGAGGCCGCAGCTAGCTGGCAGAGGAACTTAGGAGCGAGAGGTTGCCGGAAGATTTAAATTATGCAGTTGAGAGAGGCGCGGGAAGCTACTGCACTCGGATGTATAGATATCTATAGTAGAACTACTCCAGGGTGGCTATCCTCCAACCGCCAACCAGCAACCGCCAACCGCCAACCCACCCACTCACCTGCGCCGCATCCAGCGCCACCTTGATCCGCGCCAGCGGGGATCTCACCTGCGGATGCATGAAGACCGTTTTCAGTTACTTGGTTGGATGGTTAGTTTCAGTTACTTTGGTGGTTATTTTCACCTTGTAAAACAGACAACGGATGGAAGGGATGCAATCTATCGGCAACACCTACCCGGACGGCTCCAACCCACCTGCCCGCCTCTAACGGTGCTAAGGTGCAAAGGTTATCGTTTTTTGTCACGCGTTAAATCTGACCACCCTCCTGCCCACCGTCCGTTCCATCCACTCGCCTCCTCGCCCCCACTCGCCCTCCAAACCCGTTCACCCGTTCTTGCTATATCATCTTTATAACCCTTACCCCTCGCACCCCTCGCACCCCTCGCACCCCTCGCACCCCTCGCACCCCTCGCACCCCTCGCACCCCTCGCACCCCTCGCACCCCTCGCAAGCCCACAACCCCACATAAGCCCACATAAGCCCACTCACCACGTCCGAATGTCGCCTCAGCGCTGATCGAATGGAGTTCCCCGAGAGGTACTCGGACATGAGGGCAGGGCCCGAGATGGCGTGGCAGGCGACCAATCTGTGGGTCGGTTGAGTTGGGAAGGGGAAGGGGTTGGGTTGGGAAGGGAAGGGAAGGGTCTACTAACCGTCCGGAGGAGACGCGGACAGCCGAAAGTGGGAAGTGGAAAGCGGGGAATCTTGACCAGGACAAAGCACCCAGGACAAGTGTCACCCAGGATATAGCACCCAGCCGTTCCCGCAGTTCACGGTCCCCTGGCTGCACCCTTTTGAGGGCCCACACAACAACGACAATAACAACAACACCGCACCACCGACAACATGTAGGATGTAGCTGTAGAAAAGAAGGCACAGAACATTCTAGATCATAAAACATCTAGAACGTTAACGACGGTGCGATGCAGCCTCATCGCCCATACCAGCCCATCCACCACATCCATCGATCCAGCGCATTTAATTCCTATGGTACGACAGTACGGCCGCGTGAAGTCGTACGGACCTGCTGTTCTCCAGCCCCGCCGCCTCAGTGCCCGTCCCCGAGCTGCCCGCTGCCGACAGACTGGGCGCTGACGCCAGCAGGGCCTGCTGTGAGCCCAACCGCCGTATCAGCGCCCCGGAAGGCGAACGGAGCAGCGCAGAGCTGCTGCGACGAGTCAGTGGCGGCGACATCGCTGCCGGCGGCGGCGGCGGCGGCGACGACGACGCTGCCTGGCCACGCTTACGTGGCGACGTTGCGGATGGCAGCGGCGGCGGCGGCGCCGGTTTCCTCGCGGCCGTGAAGACTTTGAAGGACGGCTGCTGGGAGGCACCGAAAGTGTACGGCGGGCCGCCCGTGGTTTCGGAGGCCGAGGCAGGCGCCTCCGCCGCCTGGCCCTCTGGCTTCGGCCGCTGCCGCTGAAACGGCGCAGATGCGCCCGCTTCAGCACTTCCAGGCGGCGGCGCGGCCGCAGCGCTGGCGTCGCCGGCGCCGCCGCTGGGCGGTGGCCAGACGGCGCCGTCGGAAGCCCCACGGGTCGGTTGCGGTCGCAGCGACGGCGCCGCCGCCGACGGTGCACCGTCGCCGGCAGGCCCCGCTGCCGCCGCCGCCGCCGCCGCTGACGGCGCCGCCAGCAGCGCCTGCAGCTGACTCTCCAGGGAGGCCGCCCGCTGTGTGAGCTGACGCTGACTGAGAGGCGCAAAGGGCGATTGGAGGAACGACCCGTGGGCCGGTGGCGCCGCAGGTGCCGCCGCCGCTGACGGCGGCGGTGGCGGCGGCGACGGCGCCAGCGGCGCCTCTGGGATGCTGGCGGCGGCGCCGAAGGCGCTGGCCGCCACGCTGCCGCCGGCGCGGCCGGCGGCGGCGGAAGTCGGTGTGGCTCCATCGCTGCCGGTGGCATTTTCGACGTCTGGGGCGGCGGGTGTGGACGTTGACGTTGACGTTGGCGGCGGCGGTGGCGGCGACGGCGGTGGCGGAGACTCTTCCGGTATCGCCGTACCGACGGCGGGGAGTGCCGACGGCGGCGGGTGGGAGCGGTCGGCGGTCGGTCCCGCCTGTGAACGGATGCGGTACGGGCAGGCGGAGAGCGAAATCATACGAAGCATAATAATGAAAAGGATAAAAAAATCATAAAACGCTTACGAGGGCGCTGGGGCAGTGCGGCAGTGCGGCATGCAATTTCGGCTTCGTTACCCCTCAGAACCACCAAACACCAAACACGCTCCCAGACAGCATCCCACCAAACTCACCTCGGATGGTAACGACGCCCGGGCTGTGTAGTACATCGCATCCATCAGATCTCCATGTGCCGTACAATACAGCACATCCGAATCCGCATCAGATCCGGAGCTGCCGCCGCCGCTGCTGCTGCTGCCGTGGATCCTGCTACCGCCGCCACCACCGCCGCCACTGGCGCCAGACGAAAGCGCCGCGCTGCCGCCGCGGCGGCGGCTCCACCGCCGCATGCCGCCGCCGTCGCCGCTACCCAAACCGCCGAACGACCCCAGCGCGCTGTCGTACCGTTCGTACTCCTCCTCCGACGACGACTCGTCACTGTGATACTTCAGATGACGGCCGCCGCCGCTGCCGGGGCCGGCGGCGGCGGCACCACCACCGCTGGGCTCCGAAACCGCGTCCAGAAGGGCCCTCCAGGGCCCGCCGCTGGGCGCGGCGGCGGCGATTGTAGCAGGTACTACGTCGGGTCCGCCCTTGATAGCTGTCGCCGCCGCCGGCCCCGCCGCCGCCAGGGGGTCAGGATGCCAGGGGTGTTGGTCATGCGGCAGGGAGAAGCGCACGGAGAGGCCGCCGCCGCCGCCGCCGCCGCCGCCACCGTCACCGCCACCGTCACCGCCACCGCCGCCGCCGCCGCCTGGCTGAAGGGGATAGTGTCGATGATGATGTTGATGGTCCTGGCGGTGGGGGTGGGGGTGGCGGTGGTGGTAACGGTGTAGGATGCCCCCAGCAGCGGCGGCGGCGGCGGCGGCGGCTTCACGTTCCACCGATTCCTCGCCGCCGGTGGCGTTGCTGTTGCTCTCGTCCATCTCCGCAGCAACGCCGCGCAGCTCGTCTAGTCCCGCCTCCGCTTCCGCCCCTGCCTCCGCCTCCGCCTCGTTCGTCGCCGCATTCTCGGGTTGCGGCTCTGGTGTTGTTTCACGCACCTCCAACCACTCCATCGCCCTCCGCCGGCCAGAGTGTTCCTGCTCCCGCTCCCGCTCCCCCTCCCGCTCCCCTTCCTGAGGCTTTTCCCGAGGCTGCTCCTCACCTCCCTGCCACGGCTGCTGCTGCTGCTGTGACCGGAACCGCCGCCGCTGCTGCTTGGGGTGTCGTCCGCCAGCTGCCTCCTCCTCCTCCTCCTCCTCCTCCTCCTCCTCAGGATCCGAATCCGAAGAGACGTCGGCTTCGGTTGTTGCGGGTTCCGGAGCGAGCGTGGGAGTGGGGTTGGCAGACGTGCCGCTGCTGTTGCCGCTGGTGTGGCCGCTGCCGGTAGCCTCGTGCCGCGGTGGCTGGGGCGGTGTCTGGGGGGTGGGCTGGGGCTGCGGCGGTGGCTCTTGCTGTAGCAGAGACAGGGAGATTTGCTGCGACTCGTCGTCTGGAATGCGGTGTCGTCCCGGTTTGGTTTCGGTGCATCGGTTTGGTTACGGTGCGTGGGTGTTGTGGGGCGGGAAAAGAGAAACGATAGGTACCACCGCAGCGAAGGGACGGAGACGGCCAGTGGGGTGCGGAGAGGGTGCCGTGTGGGGAGCGTGAGAGGAGAGAACGGGAGAGGGAGGGGTTTGTTTGTGCATTGTGGGCCATGCGGAGGAGGAGGAGGAAGGGGAGGAGGAGGAGGAGGGGGAGGCATGCTGGCTGCATTTTTTGATGCTGTGCGAAGCTTAAGAGTGCACGGCGGCTGCCAGCTGCCCCGGTACATACGGCAGGTAAGGGCAGGTAGTTGGAGGACGAGCAAAGTGCAGGCCGTAGCGCCGTACACATTAAGCGTAAGTTCATACAGTTTCGAGCAAAGTGCATGCCGTACCCAATGACGAGAGCAAAGTGCAATGCCGTACCTAGTGACGGGCGCTCCCGGATCGAGGGAAGCCGCCCGCTGCGCTCCAAACCAGCGAATAACACGGAAGGCGTCGAGGCGCGGCCGCGGCCGTCACCGCCGCCGCCGCCGCCGCCGCCGCTGCCGCCGCCGGTTTCGTCCTCCGCCGTCGCGTCCCCTTCATCCCCAATCAGCGGCGCGAAGCCCAAAAACACCGACTGGGGCCGACTTGCGGAGGGACCGGAAGCGCTCGGTGCCGCCGCCGTCGGCAGCGACGGCGGCGCCGCCGCCGCCGCCGCCGCCGGCGTCGGCGCTGCCGACGAATCCAAATCCAGATCGCCGCCGCCCTCTATCAAGGGCGACAGCGCCGATGCGCCGGCGGGGCCGTTGCGGCGAGGTGGCGGCGAGTACGGCGGCGGCTGGCCGCTGCCGCCGCCACCGCCACCGCCACCGCCGCCGCCGTTGCCGTTGCTCCCACCGCTACCAGTACTGCCCAGGCCGCCCGCGTGCGTGCTGGCGCGGCTGAGCCCCGGCGTGGCGGCGCTGACTGTACGACTGCCGTACAACGACAGTCCCTCGTGGACGCCGCTGCTGGGCTCGTACTCGCTGAGAAGGATCGTCGACGGCACCGACGACGGCGACGGTGGCGGCGAGACACCATGGCCAGTGGCGGCGGCGGCGGCGGCCTCCGCCTCCGGCGCCGCCGCCGGCGGCGGCGCCGCTGCTGGCTCTGGCGCCCGCGGCAGCGGCGCCGTCACGCCAGTGGCTTGGTCCAGCAGATGGTCTGGGATGACGACCGCGTAGAGGCAGGCGATGTTTGGGTGGCGCAGGCGGCACAGCAGCCGCGACTGCGCCAACAGCTCGTCCAGTACGGCCATCTGTATGTACGGCAGCACGGGTATGGAGATTACGGCAAGAACATTCGTCAGGTCAGGCATGAGGGCGGGCGCAGTGCTAGCCACTTACTGACACCCAACCACCCCTCACACCGTCTCCTGTAAGGATCGCCCCCCCAAGACCGTCCCACACCGTTCCACGGGTCACCCTCCCATATGTCACCGTCTCGTCCCATTTGTCAACGCCCTCGTCCCACGCGTCATCCCGGCCCCATGGGTCACCCCGCCCCATGGGCCACCCCGTCCCATGGGTCACCTACCTCATCCAGGCCGGTTGCGGTGTGGAGGCACTTGACGGCCACATCGGTGCCGTGCCAGCGCGCCTGAAACACGTCCCCATTGCCGCCGGAGCCCAGAAACCGCACGATCGTCAGCTCGGAGGGCCGTACGATCTGTCGGTTGATGCGGTTGGGGTGATGAAGGGGTGTTGGAGCAGGAAAGGCGGTTTTGGGGCGGTTTCGGGGCGGCTTGGGTGATGGGTGGTACATCAGCTGGGGGTAGTCAGGACGGTAAGGACGGTAAGCTAACAGGTACTGCTGAGTTTGCTTGCATCACCTGTTTACCTTTGTTCCACCTCTGCGGCTTCATCCCTCTGGGCAACCCCTTTCCAGGGTGGCTTTTCTCCCGTATATTTTCATATCTTAAGATGGCCCACTCCTATATCTTAAGATACCGTAGCCACCCTGCCCCTTCCTTTCTCTGCTGCTTACCTCCATCACTGCGGCTTCATCCCTATGGCCCTGATGGCCTCCCCCTCCCCTTTCTCTGCCGCTCACCTCCACTCGGCCACTGAGTTGTTCCAGTGCGACGCTGCGCGGCAGGGAGGGCGCACTGGCGGGCGCTGCGGGGCAGTAGCAGTAGCGGCGGCGGCGGCAGCAGTGGCGGTGGCGGCGGCGGCGGCGGTATTGGAAAGGGGGGCCGCGCAGTGTGTGGAAGAGGGCGGGCGGGTGGAGAGCAACGGCAAGAGGGCGGGCGCACGCTGCGGCAGGCACCCACCGACCCACCGACCCACCGACCCACCGACCTACAAAACCCACCCGTGAGGTCTAGCGTAATGGTACTCGCGCCGCTGACCCAACCGCTGCTGCCGCCACCACCATTGCCGCCCGTGGACATTCTCGGACCCGTGGGTCGTCCCGATGGCGCCACCGCCACTCCTCGTGAACCCGCCAGCGGCCCCGCCACTGAAGGTACGGCGCCGCCGGCAGACCCGCCGCCGCCGCCGCCGCCGCCGCCAGGGCCAAAGGTGCCTCCGCCGCTGCTACCGTGGATGGCTGTCGTGCCGCCACCCACCCGCGGTGATGCCACCGATTCGCTTCCCCTGCACGGCATCCCATGCCGTATACGTACACCTAAGCATGCCGTACATGTGCATGTCGTACCCAGTCATTGAACAGGAAATTTTAGCCGCTGAACTGCGTGCTATGGGTGGGTGGCTGCTGTTGGCTAGGAAGTACCTTAGGTATGAGCCGATCTGGTGTAGTTGTAGATGTACGGCACCTTCACGGTGCCGTACACCCACAGGTACGACGGGGCGAAGGGAGCCGGTACACACGCACGTCCTACACCACACAGCAAACACGACACTCTTCGGCACCCATTCCTCCAGGGGGCCGCCCGCCGTTGCCGTACTCACGAGCTAGGGTGCTGCTGCTGATGCTGCTTCGACTGCGGATGCTGCGAAGCCGCCATGGGCTCACCGCCGCCGCCGCCGCCGCCAGCGGTTGTTGCATCGGCGGAGGCGGCTCCCGTGGCCGCCAGGCCGCCGCCGCCGCCACCCCCCGAGGCATCACCAAAAGTGCGTCCTGAGGGGTCGGAGGCGGTATTGTGTGAGGCGCCGCTCCCCTCGTCCGACGGCATCATGTGATGTTCTACGTACAGGTGCAACTTGTACGACGGTTTGCCAGCGGCCTGGAGTGTCGTACAGACAGTCGTACGTACGACAGTCACGGGAACGGACGGGGTTCCGGAGGGGTGTGTTGGGAGCGTGGCTTCTAGTACGACATATCAGTCAGTTTTATGATGTACGACAGAGAAAGGCCATTGCTACCATCCGCAACACGTTGTGTTGCAAACCCCTCGGCCTGCTGCCCACAAGCATGCGTTTCGTGTATTGGTACATTCCATACCAGCCGCAACCCCCGTGCAATCCCGTACTGCCGTACTGCCGAAGTGTCGTACCGCGGTAAATTCGTGCAGCTCCTCCCACATGTTGGCCACGTCAGCATCTGTACGGAGATCCACCAGGATGCCGGGGGCGCTGGGCAGCTCGTACCGTAATGAGGCCTGCGTGCGTGTGTGTGTATGTGTATGTACGGCATTCATGGGATGTGTGTCGCGCCCCGCGGCGCCGCCATTGGAAGTGCTCCCCCTTCCCCATTGCCACTGCCACTACCAGCAGCAGTAGCAGTGCCATTGCACCGTCTCCATCCCTTCACTGCGGCATCTTTTTTCTCGCTCGCCACTGCGGCCAGTGTCACACTGCGGCGGCTCGCGGCCGGATCCCAACCGCCGGATCCCAACCGCCCGACCCATCCCGACGCCGACCCATGGTGCTGCGACTGCCCGCGCCGTTCGTTACCGCCGTACCTCGTCCGGCGAGCGTACCCTGCCCTTACAGCCCGCGAAGGCGCTGTCCCTACACACCGAGGGGCGGAGGAGGTGGGTATCTGTGGCGGTGTGTGTTGGGGAGTGTGATGTGGAGGGGCGGGGGCAGGTTAGGGGAAATAAACCTGTCCGAATGCCGTTGGCAAGCCGACTGAAGGACTGATTCGTGGTGCTCCCGCCCACCTGAGTGCGAGGAAGCTGTCGCACTCCTCCACCGCCACCAGCCTCGTTTCGCCGCCCGAATAGTCCCAGTGGCCTGAGCAGGAGGAGGAGGAGGACGAGGAGGAGGAGGAGGAGGGACAGAAGGGCGTAGGTTGGCTGGCAAAGGAGGCAAGGAGTGGCAAGGAGGCGAGTTGGAAACAGCGGTGTGCGTGTGCGTGTGTCCGTGTGCGTGCGTGCGTGTGTGCATGTGTGTGTATGCGTAACCTCCCCCCCACTTTCCATCCGCTCCTCACACTCACCCCGGCCCACCCACCCACTCTTTTCCTTCTAGGCCCGCGGGGGCTGCTCTCTCTATCCCAACACCTACCCTCCCCTCCTTCCCTTCCCCTCCTTTCCATGCCCTTCCCTTCCCTGCTGCCATCCGTCCCTTTGCTGCGTTCCCTTTACCCTTCCCGCTGCTCTAACGTCTTCCAACTGTGGGTTTACCAACACACACACACACCTCCCTGCCATGCCAATCCTCCCGACCTTCCCAAGCCCCCCCCCCCTACACACACACTCACCAGTGGCCCTGCACGAGCTGAAAGATCCTCCGAAGGACAACAAGATCTTGATCTGGCAGGGCGCAGGGAGAAGAGCACAAACCCAGGCACGGCAGAGCAAACCCCTGATAAAGAATAATATAAGATTTAAAATCAATTGTATCAGCCCTAGGGAGTCGCAGCAGCAGCGAAACGGCAAAACCGCAAAACCGCAGAACAGCCAAACCGCGAAACCGCGAAACCGCGGCAGCCGCCATCTCCCACTTGTGTCCTAAACCCTAACAACAACCACAACCACAAAAACAGCAACTCGAGCAAAGGTCCCAAGACGCATCTCTCGCACTCTCTTACCTTTCGAGGCTGGTTGGCGCGCGACGTGAAGCTGCCGCCGCCGCCGCCGCGGCCCGCGATGGCGGAGGTGCTGCCGCCGCTGCTCATGGCCGTGCCTGACGCCGGAAAGAACGCCTCCAGGCCCCCGCCGACGACGCCGCCACCGCCGCCGGCGGCGCTGGTGCTGCTGCCAAACGCAGGCAGCAGCGACGGCGAGGCGGCCGTCAGGCCCGAGGCAGCCAGTGCAGCTTGAAGCGCCGCCGGCGAAACGGCGCCTGCTGCGCCGCCTAGCGCCGCCGCCGCCGCCGGAAGCAGCGGTAGCGCCGCCGTCGTCGCCGCGACGGGCGGCGGCGCGGCGAGTGCCGCGGTGGCGGCGCCGCCGCCGCCGCTGCCGAAGCCAAAGGCCGGCGGCCGTGCTAGGGATGACAACTTGGACCCGGTGGCGGCGCCGGAGGAGGCGGCGGCGGCGGCGAGGGATCGATTGTACTGCATCACGACTTGTTGAAGTTGCGCCTGGGCCTGTGTCTGGGCAGCGGCCGCCTGCTGCTGCTGCTGCTGCTGCTGCTGTTGCGCCGCGAGGGCCTCAGCGCTGACGCCGCCGCCACCGCCGCCGCCGCCGCCGCCGCCGCCGCCACCGCCACCGCCACCGCCACCGCCACCGCCACCGCCTGTCGCTGCGGAGCTCAGGCTGGCCGACTTGAGCACGATACGAGGCAACATCGGCGGCGGCCACGCCTGCGGCGGAGGAGACTGGGGCCTGGGCCGTGGCGGCAGCGGCGGCTGCAGTGCCTGAGCGACCTGAGCCCGCCGCTGCTGCTCCAGCTGTTGCTGTTGTTGCTGTTGCTGCTGTTGTTGCTGCTGTTGCTGCGCCTGAAGCTGCTGCGCCGCCAGTACCTGCTGCCACTGCGCCAGCGCCGCCGCCTGCGCGGCCTGCTGCGGCTCCTGCTGCGCCTGCGCGGCCTGCTGGATAGCGATGGCGGCGGCCGTCGGCGGAACGACGAGCGGCGGCGGCGGCGGCGGCGGCGCAGCGGCGGCGGAAGCGGAAGAGGGCAGTACGACGGCGGCGGGCGTCGCCGTCAGCAGCCCACTGGCCGGCGTCACGAGGGATGTACGACCGACGACAGCTCCACTCGGCTGCAGTACACCCGCCAGTCCCGCCGCCGGGAGTGGCGGCGGCGGCGGCGCCGCCGCCGCCGCGGCCAGCTGTGGGGGCACGGTCAGGCCAGCCCGCAGGCCAGCTGCCGCCGCCGCCAGCAACGCTCCGGCAGTCCCCGCGGCGCTCGAGGTCGCGGTGGATGAGACGGCGGCCGGAGCTGTGCCGTACGCCGTTGGCAGTAGTACCGAGCTGCCGCCGCCGCCGCCGCCGTCGCCGCCATGGCTCGCAGGGCCAACCGGCGCCCCCGCCATCACCGCGGCCGACGGCGACAACAGTGTCAGTAGCGGGCTCGCCGCGGCGGCGGTTGCAGGGATGGCAGCTGCGGCGGCGGCGGGGCTGGCAGCGGCGGCGGTCGTCGTAGCGGGGGCGTAGGGCGGCGCCGCCGCCAGCCCTGGCACGGCTGCACCGGCCAAGGGCATGGGAATCAAGCGCGCGGCTGTGGCAACTGGCACGGCGGCTGTACCCAGCAGGGCAGACGCAGATGTCGGCGAAGGTGCGGCGGCTGTAGCAAGGGCGGGCGCCGCCGCCGCCGCCGTTGCGCCGAGAGGCGGCGGCGGCGGCGCCGACGCCGGCAACAGGACCAAGGGCGGCGGCGTCGCGGCGGCGGAGCCAGGAACGGCAGGGCCGCCGGAGGCGCCGGCGGCTGTGCCGACGGCGGCGGTGGGGATCGGGCGCACCAGGGCCACCGGCGGCGGCGGTGAAACAGCTCCCGGAGGAGCTGCCGTACCGGCGCCCGGCAGGGCCGTCGCCGACGCGGGGACTCCATGTACCGCAGCTGCCGTACCGGCACCCGGCAGGGCCGCGACGGGCGACGGCGTGGGAGTGACGCCTGCAACGGGCGCGGCGGCGGCGGCGGCGCCGCCGCCGCCGACGGTGGCGCTGGCAGCGGCGATGTCCCTGGCTTGTTGGGAATGGAACTGCATCTGTGGCTGGGATTGTGGCTGGGGCTGGGGCTGGGGCTGGGGCTGGGGCTGGGGCTGGGGCTGGGGCTGGGCTTGGGGCGTGTGCGGTGCACCGGAGGCGGCGGCTGCGGCCCCAAGCACTGCGTTCAGGAGCTGCTGCTGCTGTTGCTGAAACTGCAGCTGCGGAAAGGGTTGTTGCTGCTGCTGCTGTTGCAGCTGCAGGGGCTGCTGCTGCTGCGGCGGCGGTGGCTGTGAAGGGGCTTGCCCTGGCGGCGGCGGCGGCGGCGGCGGTTGCGGAGCGGCGGCAGGCGGCGGTGGCGGCGGCGCAGCCAGGGAGGTCCCCTCCGCTGGCGGCGGCACCACGTCGCCACCACCACGGCCTCCGCCGGCTCCGCCGCCGCCACCGCCGCCGCCGCCGGCCGTCAGCGCCGCCACCATGTCACCATCGACCATGAGACGCATCTCTCCGTGAATGTGACCCACCAGTGCACCCGTAAGGACGGTATGTTGCTGTTGCTGCTGCTGCTGTTGCTGTTGCTGCGGCGACGCCTGCTGCAACGATGGCTGTTGTTGCGGCGGCGGCGGCGACGGCGACGGCTGCAGGGGCAGATCTGACTGTTGGAGTGGCCCGCCGGGACCCGGCGCAGTCGTCGTAGGAGGCGGCGGCGGCGGCGCCGCCGTCGCCGCCAGCGACGCCTCAAGCGCCAGCTGGGCGCCGCCGAGCCGTACGGCAGCTGCCGTACGTACCGCGTCCTCCGCAGCCGCGGCCGCGACGGCGGTGGGACCACTGGGCCCAGGCGCCGCCGGCAGAGCGGCGGCGTTGGATGGTTGCTGCTGCTGCGGCGGCGGCGGCGGTAGCGACGACGACGGCGGCGACGACGGAGGAGTTGAGGGCGACGGGCGGAGGGAGGACGGCAGCAATGACAGGGAGGGCAGGGTGGCGGGCGGGTCGGTGGCGACCGGCGTCGTCGGGGCGGCGGCGGAGGTGGCGGCGGAGGTGGCGGAGGTGGCGGCGGAGGTGGCGGCGGAGGAGTCGGCGGCGTCCACGGCAGCGGCGGCGACGGAGGCGCTCCCGGGGAGTTGCGCTACGCTGGTATTGGTCTGGGGGGCCGAACGGCGGACACGGGCAGAGCGGCAGACGGGTGTGTGGAGGTGGTGGCGCTGGCACAGTACAGCACAGCACAGCAAAGCGCAGCACAGCGCAGTACAGCGCAGCACGGCACAGCGCAGCGCAGCACGGCACAGCTCCCGAACCTTCGGCCCGGCGAATGCGCGGTTCCCCCGAGGGCATACGGTAGTGCACAACCTGCAGGGCGATCAACCAAACACGCCGCACACCTGACACACCCCCTCTCAAACTCTTTCTCTCTCTCTCTCTCACACACACACACAGACACCATTGCTCCCTACCGGCCATTTGCTCGCGGGTTCCTCCGAAGAAGGCGCGAAGACAGGCCTCGCGGGAGGCGGACTTTCTCGCTGCCTCTGCTGCTGCTGCTGCCTCTGCTCCTGCTGCTGCTGCTGTGGAGTAATGACCCGCGGGTCGGCCAGCAAAGCCCACGTTGCGCCGGGCTGCTGCTGCGGCTGCTGCGATAAGAGCTGCTGCTGCTGCTGCTGCTGTTGATGGTGTAACTGCAGGTATGCCTGCTGTTGCTGCAGTAGCTGCTGCTGCTGCAGTAGCTGCTGCTGGTACTGTTCGAGGTTTATTTGCTGCTGTGGAGGATCTGAGGAGGGGGAGGGGGAGGCTGCGCCCGCGGGCGACAGCGCGACTTGCTGCTGTCGGGACAGGAAGGGCGAGGAGGCCATGCCTCCACTCGCGGCGCCGGCGGCAGCCGCTTCCTCGCCCTGCTGCTGCGGCCGAAGTGCCTGGCCTGACTGCATGGGTATCGTGTTTAAAGTTGGCGGAAGAAGGCGGAAGAAATGCCGCTAGCGCGCGGGACCAGATGCGTTGTGCTGCGAGGCGAAGGTGGAGCCTTGAGATTCTTGTCTCTCTCTTCTAAATGATGGCCGCTACCAACACCGGCCGCTTTCAGATTGCGTGGATTTAAAAAGTTTAAAGGCACCGCATGAGACGGAGGACGGAGCGCTGGCTGCATTTGTCGGAGGTTGCCGAAACGGCTTTCAGCCGCCGATGTTTCCTGCCGACGACTTTGAGTATCGGAAGACACATCCTTGTTTTTACGTGAACCTTTGAAAGTGCAGGAAGAGCAAAGACGTTTGCACAGATTGTTCTGAATTATTTCTGATTTCTCCACGTCGCCACGCCCATGACGCCAACCGTAATTCGTCGTACGTCCGTTCCGAGGCCCCATGCGCTTTCGTTCCGCAGGTTTCGCAGGTCATCTTGGCGCGATCTCCAGATTCTGCCAGACAGACCTGGGTTGGGTATCCAATCGGCTTCTACGCTCGAAGCCGCCGTCGCCGCCGGCAAGCTCAGCCCCACCGCGGGCGGCCGGCCGCCGAAATGCGGGGCTTCGTTCGACTGTGACCCGTGGGTCACCCCGATTCCTGCGCTCGGCATTCCGTCCGGTGTTATGGAGGTTGTTTTGGGGTTCCTTCTCCTGGACTGCTCGGGCGGGGCGGGGTGAAGGTTCCACTCTAAACGATTGCAAGCTGCTGCTGCTGCTATGTGTAAACCGCAAGTCCTGCTGCTTGCAGTCGAGTTTTACTGCGTCCCGGCACACTCCCGTCTGTCGGAGTGTGGTTAAGAAGGCCCACAGTCTTGCGCGAACTGCGGTGGTCTGTGCGCGGGAAGGAATGCTGCTCTCGACCCGGTCGCCCCCAGGAGAATTCCCGCTGACGCTGACGCTGATGCGGTTGCTGTGTTTGCTAATGCAGTGGGGCACGCCGATGTGTAAGGTATGCGAGCCATGTTTGGTGTAGTGCGGGCAATCAGGTGTGACAGGTGCCCTCCTGACGGTTGTGACGGTCCACCGGTCAATCACAATAGACAGACAGAGGGCACCTGAGGGGACCGGTTGCGGACCGGTGGAGGGTGGGACGGGGACAGGAGGCGCCCGCTGCTACGCGCTGAGACTGGCATCAGCAGCATCAGCAGTAGCTGTAGCAGCATCTGGGGCGGCACAGCGCGCTGGCGCGCTCAATGAAACGGGCGGGGTCCTGCGGGGCAGATTGACTGGTGACGGATCGACCGCTGACGGATCAGCTTGACTTGCGACCCGGCGAAAAGAGGCGGCGACGGACCGATGATACTACGGTATCAGGAGGCACCGACAGCTGCCAGATGAGCCGACACCGGGTTATATCAATACCCTCTTAAATACACCTGTATTGGTTCCCACCTCACCGCGAGCGACCGACCAAACGGCGCACACGGAGGATAACGGATCCATTGCTGCTGCGCATCCCCCCCCCGTCTAGCCCCAACCCTCTCTCAGGCTCACTCGCACAGACGCCCACAACCACACCCCCTCCTGTCATCCGCTTTTGTTCCCCTCCCCCTTGCCCAGACACGACTCCAGGGGTTGTGTTTGTCAACTTCCAACCGCCAAGGCGGCGCCTCTCCTCCTCTCTTGCTTATCCTGAGCACGGGTGAGCACGGACCACTTGGGAACACCCCCTTCCCCATCCATAGCCTCGCTCCGCCACCCCCCGCACCCTCCGGGGGCCCTCCCGAGGCCGGCGCGCGCGCGCCACTTCCGGCCCACTTACGGCCCACTTACGACTCCCGCGCCGTTTGTCCGTTACGCGCCCTGCTTCAGGCCAACCCTCCAGCCCCACCTTACCCTGGTCAACGAAAAACTGCAACCCTGAAGAACACACACACATTCCAAAACACAAAATCTGCCGTGAGCGCGGCAGGCATTGCAACAAATGTGTTCCGGTTCGGGCGCGGTCCGGCGGGAGCGTACCGCCGCTGCTTCGTCGGAGAAGACACGAATCGATCCTCCTCGCCCACCCGCAGTGCCCCTTTTTTCCGAGTTGTCGTCGTCGTCGTCCTCCTCCAACACCACCGCCACGACCTCCACCACCTCCAATACCTCCCGGCGGGCAGCGCAATTCCTGCCACTCCAGACACCGGCGCCTTCAACACACGCCGACCTCCAACACCACCGCCAGCTCCTCCACCACCTCCACGGCGGTTCCCTCGCCTGCCCCGCGATACCACCCCATACCGCAGCGCCGCTCTCCTCACACCACACCACACGGCACCGCACCGGGCACCGCCCTTCCAACACCACCACACCCTCATCACCGCCCTTTTTACACCACCACATCTTCACCGCCCCTCATCGGCGGCCCCCGCGCGGCGCACCCCCGAAGCGGCCCCCGCCCGCCGCCGGCTCCTCGTCGTCCGAGTCGCCCGGGTCGCCGTACACGAACATGCCGCGGTGCGCCTGCCTCGCCTCCTCCTCGTACTCCTGCATCGCCTGGATGGCCTCCCGGGCCCCCGCCTCCTTGACCTTGCGCAGCTTGGGCAGCCGGGCCATGCCGGCTGGGAGGAGGAGGGCGAGGAGGGCGAGGGGGGCGAGGGGGGCGAGAGCAAGGAGGAGGGCGAGGGCGGGGTGTGAGGTGGCGAGGTGGTTTGATGGTTAAGTGCAGAAAAAAAGGGTATGGGGATAGGGGGAGGGGTGAAGTGGTGAGCAAGGTGAGGAGAGGTGAGAGTGTGAGATAGCGCAGACTTCTGATGTGGCAGGGGAGAGGAGGAAGGGAAAGGTGCCGCCAAAAAAGGTTCATCCCAACCCCTCACTAATACCAGCCCCTCCCCCTCCCCATCGCTCACCCAGCAGCATCTCCACGGCGATGTTGGTGTTGGTCTCCGGCTCCACCAGCACGGCAGTGATCTTGCCGGTGCGGGACTTGGGGTGCTTGGCCTTGGGGTCAGCCCGCTCGCGGGAAACCTGGCAGCAGCAGGAACAGCAGCAGCAGCGGGCGAGGGGTGGGTGGGATGTAACAGAAGAGGTGGAGGAGGGGAATGAAAGCGGCGGACGCTCCCTCCCTCCCGCCGCGCCCCGCACACGCCACGCCACGCCGCTGCATTCCTCCTTACAAGACAGAGGAGCGAATCCAGGAACCGCTCCCCCAACCCCAACCCCAACCGCACACCACACACTCGCACCCACACCCTCACTCACCACGTGCGCCAACATGGGCCGCCCTCCTCCCAGCAGCGACGTCAGGCACGCCCGCGCATCCGCCGCCCAGTCGCTTCCCGCCTCGGGCACCTTCACGTGCGCCAGGCAGCAGGCGATGGCCTGGGGGGGCACCGCCGACAGGGCCGCGTCGATGGTGCGAACCTGCGGGGCAGCGGGTTTGCAGGGGCAGCGGGGTTACAGGGGTAGCGGGGTGGCGGGGTTACAGGGGTAGCGGGGCAGCGGGGTTGAAGGGGTAGTGGGGCAGCGGGGTTGCAGAGGTGGCGGGGTTACAGGAGTAGCGGGGCAGCGGGGTTGCAGAGGTGGCGGGGTTACAGGAGTAGCGGGGCAGCGGGGTTGCAGAGGTGGCGGGGTTACAGAAGTAGCGGGGCAGCGGGGTTGCAGAGGTGGCGGCGCATCGGGGGAGGGGGGAAGCGGCGGTGTGTGTGCGTGAGTGTGAGTGTGTGTGGGGGGGCAGTGGAGAGGGTGGAGAGGGCTGAGCGGAAGAGGGCAGGGTAGAGTAGGGTAGGGTTGGGTGTAATAAGAACGGCCCGGGGCGAGGGGAACGCAACGCAGTTACCTGGAATATTACCTGAGGATTAACTAGAGGATTAACTGTTATCTCCAGCAGAAATAAAGCGAGCGCGCGGCCGCGTCGCCGCCGACCAACCCCAGACGGACTGGCACACGACAGCACGAGACCAACACAGACACACAGCCCGGACATCGCCCCCGGGTGGGGTGGAGTGTGGTAGCGTAGGGTAGGGTAGGGTAGAACAGGACAGCCGGAATGGTGGGTTGAGGGGGGATGGAGGAGGGGGAGGGTGCGGCTTGCACCCCTACCCCCCGCCGACACCTCACGTCGCATTACATCACGTCGCATCACATCGCACTGTGACCCTTCGGCCCTTCGCGTCGCTCCGGGACCCTTTGTGGCCCTCACCGAGCACCACGCCCGCACCCACCCACCCACGCATACGCACGCACGCACCCACCCACCTTGTCGCTGGCCACCCGCTCCCGGTTGCCGTAATCGATGAAGTACACGTCGTACATTGGCTCCGAGCGGTTGACTCGCTCCACGTAGGCGCGGTACCAGCACTTGTCCAGAGAGAACTGCCCGGGAGCACAGCCAGACAACCAGACAGACAACCAGTTAGACAACCAGTTAGACAACCAGTTAGACAACCAGCCAGCCAGCCAGCCAGCCAGACAAACAACCAGCCAAGGACAGCGACGGGGTTATCGGTACATCGGTAGAGACGGGACGGCAGGGAATGCGATACTCATCAACAACGCGGGGAGGGGGGGACGCGTGCGGGAACCTATGCGGGTCTGCGGGTCTTCACTCGCTCCCCCGCTCGGAGAAGCCAGAGCAATGAGGCGGCACGCATTCCCCCACCCCCCCATACATGCACACGCACCATCCAGCTCCGACTCCCACCGGTGCCCCAGCGACACCACGCCCCTCCCCGCCCCCCCCCCGCCGTCTCCGTCTCCGCTGCGGTATCTTCTTTTTACTTTTTACCCCCCGCCCCTCCCCTCCCCGCCCCCCCCCCCCTCACCTGCGCCAGGCACATCTGCCCCGTCTTGAGCTCCGGCGGGATGGGGCAGGGCTCCGACAGGGAGGCGGCGGACAGCTGCTCGGCCAGCCAGGCCACACGGGGCTCACCCACCACCTGGGGAGGGAGGGAGGGTGGTAGGTGGGGTTGGTGGGTAGGTGGAGGTTGGGTGATAGGGCGATAGGGTGGGTGGTGGGTGGGTGGGGTTGGTAGGGTGGTAGGGTGGGGTGGGGACGACAACAGCAGGAGGGATAGGTTGGAGCATGTGTGTGTGCAGGTTGTTACTGTGGGCTCCAGACTAAAAAAGAGTACAAACAAGACTCTAGAACTAGAGGAAGAGTAGAGCGCTTGGAGAGGATAACAAAGACATACGATGTGATGGAAAGGGGGGTTGATGGAGCCTAGCCCCAACACACCCACGCACACCCACAAGCACAAACCCGTCACACCTCTCCCTGTACCGCCGTACCACACCCAACCGCCACACGCCATGCCGTACATCCGTACCTGCACGAAGAACTCGTTCGCGTCCACCACCTCCGTCACCGTCACCGACAACACCTCCTGGCTCCGACCGCCGCCGCCGCCGGCGGGCCGCGCCGCCGCCGCCGCAGACGACGACGAGGAGGCGGCGCCGCTGGCGGCCGCGGCGAAGCTTCCCGCGGCGGCGCCGCCGCTGCCGGCCGCTGAGTGTCCGTTGCTGGCTCCGTTGGCGGCAGAGGTGGAGGGCCCCCCGGCGGCGCCGGCGTCACCGCCCTCCTCGTCGCCGTAGCCCTCCTCCCGGTCCATGTCCGGGGTCCAGTTCTCCCAGATCTGGGCGGATAGGGTGGGTGGGGTGGGGGGTCAGGGAGGGATATGCTCCTTTATAATTATAAAACAATGAGTCACTGCGGGACGTGGGGAGAGCCGAGGGCCCGAGGCGCCCGACCCCGGGAACTTCAGCTTATTGCATGAAATGTGGAGATATACCAGGAACCAGAAACCACCTGCCCAGGAAACGCCTCCACACCAGCAACCTGCCATCTCTTTTAAGCCTTCCGCCCCAGGCAGTACATGCTGTACAAGCCGTACATGCAGTACATGCCGTACATGCAGCAGTACATGCCCCTCTTTCGTCCCCCTCCCTCCCTTGCCTTGAGCCGCTGCTCCTTGGCCGCCTGCTGCAGACGGACCATCTCGGAGCCCTCCGGCAGCCGGGAGGGGTCCACATTGGGCTGCAGCCGGGCCAGACCCTTACTGAGCAGCGCCAGCGCCAGGTTGAACGGCCGCGCAGAAGCGGCAGAGGCGGCAGCGCCTCCCGCCTGCGGCTGCGGCACCAGTACCACGGTGCCCAGAAAGGTACCGCCGCGGTCCATGGTCTCCACCACCACCTCCACGTCGCGCTGCATCATCGCCTCGCGCGTGTAGGCGAGCGCCTCCTCCGCGAAAGGCTCGCCCTGCGTGCGTGCGTGTGCGTGCGAGCGCGCGTGTGTGTATGTGTTGAGTGTGTATGTGTGAGTGTGTATCTGTGAGTGTGTATGTATTGAGTGTGGACATCTAGGTTTGTTTGTTGGAGTATGGCGAGTGGAGTAGGGCGCTCAGTACAATGGTCGTCCTTAAGGGTGTAAGGAGGCGTCTCGAAGAGGCAGTTGGGGCGAGGAGGGCGTGTGTGTGTATGTGTGTGTGACCCACCCTTTCCTGGTAGTTCCGGGATTCGATCATAATTGTAATCAGCCCACAATGCAGCAGCGCCCTCACGCGGCCCCCTCCCTCCGTGCTGCGCCCCCCTCCCCCTGCTCCTGGCTAACCCAACCCAACCCTACACCCCTGTACCCGCTCCTTCATTACCTGCACGGCTGGCTTGCCGTTGCCCGCCGGCTGCCCCGCACCCGCCCGCGCTCGTATCCCCGCAGCCTCGCAGCCCCCTTTCCCCTGCACCGCCCTCCGTCCCGCTCCTTATTCCTTACCTGCACGGCTGGCTTGCCGTTGCCCGCCGGCTGCGGCCGCGATGGCGTCTTGATGCCCGAGGGCGCAAACACGATTGTGACTCCCTCCTTGGGGATGTGCACCCGGAGGCGGTGGCCGCTCAGCACGTACTCCACCACACCCGTCATCTTGCCTGGGAGGAGACAGGAGGAAGGGAGGGGAGGAGGGGTTTAGGGGTAGGAAGTTTAGAAGATACCGCAGCGGAGAGACGGAGACGGGGCGTCAGCGAGAACGGACCCGGAAGGTAGGTTTTCAACGGTGGAGGTAGGTTTTTAACCCATACCCAGCCCCACTCAGTAGCCCAGCCCGGTCCCACCCAGCCGCACAGCACCCACCCGCGCGCTGGAAGAAGGGCAGGTACTGCTTGGCCCGAGTCGCCGATCCCGGCTGGCTGACGTCGTTGACCCGGTTGGCGGGGGGCTCCTTGGCGCTGTGGACGCCGCGCTTGGAGGAGCGGGCGAGCTCCTCGCAGGCGACCAGCCTGAGGGGAAGGAGTGGGATGGGGCGGAGTGGGATGGGGCGGAGTGGGATGGGGCGGAGTGGGATGGGGCGGAGTGGGATGGGGCGGAGTGGGATGGGGCGGAGTGGGATGGGGGCGGAGAGGGATGGGGCGGAGTGGGATGGGGCGGAGAGTGTGTGTGTGTGTGTGAGGTGGTGGTGGCGGTGGAAGGGTGGGAGGGGGAAGAACGGTGCTTTCAGAGCGCAATAATGCGCAAAAAGTAGGAAGGGAAGGGTTGCAGCAACCAAGAACGCTGGAGGTAGAAAGGGGAGAAAGGGGGCTATCCACGTACAGGCCGGAGCCCGTGAACGGTAAAGTAACAGAAGAAGGCCGTCTCGCAGGCAGGGAGAGGTGGGGAGAGGGAGAGCGTGTGCCGTATGGAACGTAGTACGGCCGTACACCAAGCCGTACCTCTCGTACACGCAGCTGCGCTCCTCGTCGGTGCGGTGCTTGATGACGGTGGCGAAACCGCGAGCCACCACCATCTCCGACACGTTCTGCTTCTCCTCGCCCTGGAGGAGGATAAGGGGGGAAGAGGAGGGAAAGGGGGGAAGAGGGGGGAAAGGGGGGAAAGGGGGGAAGAGGGGGGAAAGGGGGGAAGAGGGGGGAGGCGAGGGTAAGTAGACAGATACCGGTATTCCGCAGCAGCGAAGGAACGGAGATGGAACCCACCCGCTTCTCACGTCCCCCTTTTCAAACACCTCCTCCCGCCACCTTTCTCCCAGGATAGCTGGAGCTTGATCAGTTTTATCGGGTAAAGCGAATGATTAGAGGTTCGTGGGATGAAACATCCTTCACCTATTCTCAACCTTCAAAGAGGGAAGGCGTGTCGGTTGCTTACCCCCCCCCCCATCTCCCCCCCCCCAAATCCCTCTCCTCATAAAAAGGCTTGATCACACCTTGTCCGGCACCACCTCCACATTTCCGAACGCCATGACGCGCTCACCCTCCCCAGCCAGCTGCATCTCCGCTGCGGGGGGACAGACACAACCAGGGAGAGAAAGAGGGTGCGAGACAGAGGGGTTCAAGACTTGCAGTGCAGGACTCCGGAACCGGAGTGCAGTACATGAATCCGGAACCGGAGTGCAGTACAGGGTTCCGGAACCGGTGTGCAGTACAGGAATCCGGAACCGGAGTGCAGTAAAGGAATCCGGAACCGGAGCGCAGTACAGGAATCCGGAACCGGAGTGCAGTACAGAAATCCGGAACCGGAGCGCAGTACAGGAATCAGGAATCAGGAGCCCGGAGTGCATTGCAGGAATCCATAACCGGAGTAGGGTCCAGCACCGGCACCCGATTACTCCAAACCCCCCCTCCCCCCACCGGATCCCCCACCCGCGGCCGCGCGCTCGTTTTACTTCTGCTGGACATATCAGGTCATCCTCAGGTAACATCCCAGGTAACTGCGTTGCGTTCCCTCGTCCCGGGCCGTTTTAGTTACCCCAGCGGCAGCCAGCGGTCCCCCCGGTACTCACGTGTGAGTACTTTGCGGTTGTACTCCATCTTGACCTCCACGGGGCGACCGATGATGCGCTTGCGGAGGAACTCCTTGGCCTCGGTGGCCCAGGCCTCGGCGGGACGGTCGCGAGCGGGCGGACGCGGAGCGCGGATGCTGCCGGGGGGGAGGGAGGGTGTGTATGCGTGTTTGTGTGTATGGGGGGGGTGTGGGGTGTGGGGGTGGGGGTGTTAAGAAAAACGATAACGCAGCGGAGGGACGGAGAGGGTGGAGGCGGAGGTCGGGATGAAGAGGCTGCGGTGCGCGGGCGGCCGGTTGATGGCAGCGGCCAAGCAACACGTGGTGAAGGGCGTCGGAAGGCAGAAAGCGGTCGGGCGGAAAGCGGGCGGGCGGGCGGCTGGTCGGGGGCCGTTGGGGCTTGGGCGGCGCCACACGCGCAGCACGGCTGTCAGACAGTACGAATACTTGTACGGCATCATAGCGCCGATCATACGGTTAAAATTGGTTGATTATATTTTTAGGCATCATCCAGCCGCTTTCCTTTTCTTTGCTTGCGCGTGAGATCGCACTGCCCTTGGGCCCCCGACCGAGCCGCCGCCGCCGCCGCTGCCAGCCTGCCACCCGACGCTGAGCGCCCGCCGGCCTTCCGTCGGCCTTCCGCTGCTCCCTCCCCCCTCGCTAAAAATCATTCCGACCCCGCAAGCTGCACACGCTGAACGACGACGTAACCCGCCGCCGGGACGCCGCGGCCACCTGTCAGCCTGTCCGTCTGACAGCTTGGCCCTGGAATAATAGTAACAATAGTAGTAGAAGTATTCGAAGCCGGTATCGGAACATCCCTGTCACAGCCCCCCCCCCCAAAAAAAACCGTCCTACCGCTGCGATCTCACCACTCTTGAACCCCTCTTCCACCTCCTCGTCCTCTTCCCCCTCTTCCCCCTCATCGCCCTCTTCCCCCTCCTCGCCCTCCGCCCCCTCCTTTCCTTCCCCCACCTTGACAGGTTGATGCGGCGCTCCAAGCCGTTGGCGGAGTCCTTGACCACCACACAGTCGCCGCTCACGATCTCCACCACCTGCGGACAGACAGACAGGCAGGAAATAAGCGCGGCGGAAGGCGCCATGGCACGCAGGCAGGTCGGTGGGTGGGTCGGTGGGTGGGTGGGTCGGGCCCAGGCCCAGCCACAGACAGACACACACACACACACCTAGTAGGCACACGCACACACACACGCACGCACACACGCCGGCAACCACGTACCTAGTAGGCACACACGCGCACACTCCGGCACACACACACCCACAAGTACCTTTCCGGTGAAGTTGTCCGACAGCTTGGTCTGGTTGGTGGGTGCGGCCACGTAGCCCGTCCAGATGGCCTTGCGCTCCGCCTTGGCCGCCTTCTCCACGTCACGTAGCTTGTAGGCGGCGGTGATGGGCATAAGGCCCAGAGACCACTCCACGCACTGACGTGGCGAGACGGGGAGAAGGGGGAGATGTGTAGAGGGGGTAAAAGAAGATACCGCAAGAGGTGACGGAGACGGCGTTAGCGAACGGACTGAGGGGGATACCGAAGCGCAGCGGAGGGCGACGGGGGGGGGGCGACGTTGGAGAACCATGACACCCACAACACGACCGTGAGTTGTGGGGGCTTGGGGGTGCGAGCAGCGAGCAGCTGGGAGGGTCTTTCTTTCAGCAGCTGATCCGCCGTTCCTACTGGACCCCACTCGCCACTCGCCACTCCCCACCCCGCCTTTCCTCTTTCTGTCCCCCAAAAACCCCGTCTGTCTGTCCTTTCATAAAAACCGCCGTCAATCCAACCCATTCCCAGCCCGCCCTTCAGCAGCACAACAACACAACATCACAACAGCAAAGCAGCCCGTGTATCCACATCTTGGCCACTCCGCCCTTCAACGGCACAACATCACAACATCACAACAGCAGAACCGCCCATTTGTTCCCACCTTGGCCAGTCTGCCCTTCACAACATCACAACAGCGAAACCCGCCCATTTGTTCCCACCTTGGCCAGTCTGCCCTTCACAACATCACAACAGCAGAACCGCCCATTTGTTCCCACCTTGGCCAGTCTGCCCTTCACAACATCACAACAGCAGAACCGCCCATTTGTTCCCACCTTGGCCAGTCTGCCCTTCACAACATCACAACAGCAGAACCGCCCATTTGTTCCCACCTTGGCCAGTCTGCCCTTCACAACATCACAACAGCAGAACCGCCCATTTGTTCCCACCTTGGCCAGTCTGCCCTTCACAACATCACAACAGCAGAACCGCCCATTTGTTCCCACCTTGGCCAGTCTGCCCTTCACAACATCACAACAGCGAAACCCGCCCATTTGTTCCCACCTTGGCCAGTCCGTTCTTTAGCAGTTGCTCCGCCAGGTGCTCCTGCTCGCCACCCGCAGCGGGGGCGGCAGCAGCGGGGGCGGCAGCAGCCGGGGCGGCAGCGGGCGCGCCGGGCAGCACCGCCGGCGGGGTGTACAGCACGGTGCCAAACAGGTTGCCGTACTTGTCCACGCCCTCCAGAACCAGCTTGACGTCCCTGACGGTGGTGGTAGCGGTGGTGGTGTTGATAAGAGGAAGTGGTGGTGTTAACAGAGGCGGTGGTGGTGGCAGTGGTTGCGGTGGTGGTGGTGGTAGCGGTGGTGTTGATAAGAGGCGGTGGTGATAGCGGTGATGGTGGTAGCGGCGGTGGTGGGTGGTGGTGGGTGGTGGTAGCGGTGGTAGTGGTGGTGTTGAGAGAGGCGGTGGTGGTAGCAGTGATGGTGGAGGGTGGTGGTGGTGGGAGGGGGGAGGGTGGCAGTGGTGGCGGTGGTGGCGGTGGGGGGGGGGTGGGTGGTAGAGGTGAGACCGGGGAGCGGGCTGTTGAGTGAAAGAAAGCATTCATCATGGTACAGGTTTCTTTGAAAAGTGGTCTTAGGGTTCAAATGTGTGCCACTGCAACAGGCCACAGCCAACGCCCCCATCCCATCCCACCCCACCTGTTGAGAACACGCGCCTCAGTGAAGGCCTTGGCCTCACGAGAGTAGGGCTCCGCAGCGCTGGTGGCGGCGATGGAGGCCGCCGTCGGCGCAACAGGGGCGGCGGCGGCGCCGTCCTCGCCCGGGGCGGCGGCGGCGGTGGCGGCGGCGTCGCCGCCGGCGGGGGCAGCGGCCTGCGTGCGCGGGGCGGGGCGGCCGACACGCGCGCATCATCAGCGTAAAAGCGTGGCGCCACAGCGGGGTTACAGCCCTTCGTCCACAAGCAACCAAGCGCCCGACCACCCACCCGCCCACGCCCGCCCATTAGCCTTGTGCACCCAAAAGCTGTGTCCCACATTTCGGTAATCGCATTGACAGCTCTCGTTCGTTCGAAGTTCATGCGCCCCCCCTAAATGCCTCCCTCCCCTCCCCACTCAACTCTCACAGTACGCATCTGACTCACCCGCCCCACGCAGCCAGCGGGCCAGCCTACCCACCGAGTGCGTTTCCCTCTCTTCCAATCCCCACCCCACTTGGCCCAGTCTCCCCGCTACCCGCCCTCCCTTCCCCCCCGCCCACCGCACCCCCCCACACAAACACACATGCGCAGCTCCCTCCCCCGCCTCACCCTTCGGCCCACGGAGGGGCACTGCACTCCCGCCAGGTTGACTAGCAGCGAGATGGTGCCGTTGGGCAGCAGCGTCAGCCGCAGACTGGACCCGCCCAGCACCGCCTCCACCACCGCATCCACCATGCCGCCCTTGCCCACGCGGGCCAGCAGCGCGCCGGCGGCGTCGTCCTCCTGAGGTTCGGGATGAAGGGTTTTCAGGGGTTTAGGGTTTGGTGGCGGCGGGAACGGGAAGGCGGGATGACGGGACGGGGCGGGAGGGGGATGGAGGGGATGGCATCAGTGGGGTTGGGAGTGCAGATCGGGTTGACGGTGAAGTAGGGTTTGGAGTGCTGCAGGAGGCCGTGCCGCGGACTGCTACACCAAGCACCGCCGCACGTAACCCACGCACCGCCGCGCACATTAACCCACCCACCACTAACGCCACCTACCTGGCCGACCGTCTCGCGGACCGCCCGGGCGGTGCGCTGCGGGTCCTTGGACCACATGCCGTGCCCCGCGCTCTTGGCCGCCTCCTCGCCGCGCTTCAGGTCCTCCAGGTAGGGGCTTTGCTCCTTGCCGATCTCGCGAACCTGTTGGGAGGGGGGGGGGGAAGGGTTGGTTTTTATGCTTTTTGGGTTGTTTCGGGAGGCCGTTGGAAAACCCCAAGACGGGTTAGGATGCGTGACAGGCGGCCTCACGACACAGGACACAGCGCACATGCCGCCAACACAAGAGCTCAAAAAGGAGAGAGCGCTAAAAGCCAGCAACCCACATCGTGCATGCGGCTACGGACCCCGCGCCATGAACGCACATCGGGCCTGCGGAAGCGCGCACCCACAACGCAAACCCACATCACGTATGCGACAGCGCGCGGCCACAGCAAACCCACATCGGGCATGCGGCAGCGGCCATCCACACAACAAACCCACATCGCGCACATCGAGCATGCGGCGGCAGCGCACCTTTGCCCAGCCGTTGGACACCACTGCGATGGCCACGTTGTCCTGCTGGTTGAGGAACACGGAGCCGAACTCGCGGTTGCCGATGGCCTCCACCACGTAGTCCACACGGAACACGCAGGGCTGCAGGAGGGGTTATCCACGTATCAGAGGAGGGGGCGGGAGAGAGTTGGGAAACAAGAGGGGGGGCAGGGAGTGATACGGTATGCTCCTTTATAAAACAATGTGGGGGGGTTCAGGATCTCCTTAGAGGCACTGGGACATGGGACAGGGAGGAGAGCGGAGGGAGGAATGGGCGCTTCTCGTCTACACCCCGTCGGTTTCCGCCTTTCTGGTAGGGGAGGGGCCAGAGGTGTGTCCTGGACATGTGCGTGCGTGCGGCGGGTGTTCTGCGTAGATCAGGAGGTTAGTCGAGAAGGCCATGCGAGAACCTCAGTTCGTAAACCCGCTTCTCAGCCTGCCCCGTGGCAGGGCGGATAGAACCCGCAACAAGGGAGCAAGCCCCTGGACTACACAACCCGAGCACAAATTGTGATTGATGGGACGAGCGCGTTTGGCTACGCAACGGGGGCAGTGGCATGGGACCGCGGCATTGGTCGCCTGGCGTACCTGACCGATGCACTTCTTGCGCAGGAACTCGCGAGACTCCCAAGCAAAAGGCTCATCCTTGCTGCTGCCATCGCGCTTACCCTGCGCAGTAGAGCAAGCCCGGCCAGTCGTCAGATCATTGCGAAACTGGTTCGGTACCTACTCCTTCCAATAACGAGCTTGCCGATCTAACGGAGATCCTCCATAGCAATAGCGACAATTTCGCTCACCAGCTTCGGCGCGATAAGTGACGAAAGGGTAATGCGCTTCTCCGGCGCCGGGCCAGGACCCTTTGTGGTGCCCGCAATGACCAGCGTGTCACCAGACACCACCTCCTTCACCACGCCACGCAACCATCCAGTCGCCATCGTGGCCCGCGATGTGAGTGCTGCGGTAGATGATCTCCTCGCCCCCGCTGAGGCCTAGGATATCAAAAGTTTGATCGTTAGAAGAAGTAACGTATGGATTATAAGGAAGGTGATAGCAGCTTCAAGCGTTCTCTCTTGGATCGTTAGCACGCTTGCGCCCGTTTCTAACGGTCGGCGTACGACAGTTGGACACGACAGCCTTTTGTGAGCACAGAACACGTGCTACAATAGTTCAACGTGAAGTGATCAACTCCATATTCCTAACGATAGTAATATGGATTTGATCGCACCGAGTTCTCGGCTAAAGCGCGATTTGCAAAGTACAGGCAAGGCTTCCTTGGCATATAGCTAAAAACCGAATAAGGATCATGCTTTGGGTCCCTGGACCCACAAAGCCGTCTCATTCCATCTTCCGACAGCAACCACCACCAACCGTTGGGCGAACCTTTCGCTTCGCCTCAGATGTCGAGTCTGCTAACAGCGGCGAACTGTTCGCGACTCCCGTGGCAACGCTGTTGTACGCTTGTGGCAAAGGCACAATATTGCATACGAGGATACGACTTGAGATGGGAGCGGCCCGTCTTCCTTAATACGTGCCACGCGTGCTACGGAGCTACTCACATAGTTACGGTTTGTGTCTGCCACAAAAAACGCATGCAACCGTGCCAAACGTCTTCCAAAATCTTTGCCATGCGAGACACATCTAATAGTGATAGCAGGTCGCAGCCCAGGGCTTGCTGTCCCCACCAACGGGAAGGGTTAGCTAGTAGCTACCACTGAGCTTTGAAACCAGGTAGTATGGTAGTTAGTTCGAAGTTGTTGACCGTTAGAGTAGATTTGTCCGCAAACGACCTCTGCAATCTTTCCTATTCGCCACAGACTCTACGAACATCGAACCTTATGGGACAGTAGAGAATTAATGGAAGCAATGGGACTCCAGAATAGTAAGAATCGGGGACCTCACGGCTGGCGCCCCCTTACCACTCATGCGGCTCACTGCCCTTCTATGTCTCATGGCCCCGAAGATATAGCGTTGCTGCGTGCGTCGTGTGCCAAGTCCAGCAGTCGGTACCCTCGGCATTGAAACCCCAAACGCCCACATTTGGGCTAAAAATTACACCCGCCGGCGGAAAGGCCGGAAGGAAGATGCCCGCAGCCAGCGAGGCCAGCGACACATTCTGCTACACATCTTTCCTCGTCCCAAGGCATCTGTATGTGTTCCGGGCCCCCCACTCTCCCCCCCCGCTCACTCGCCAGGCAACCCTCGCGCGCCACAACTCTACATGGGGTTTTGGTGTACGTCAAGCTAAGAGGGTCGGTTGCCGCAGTTCTGTCCTCCAAGTGACCCTGCCGGACATGCGCACCCACGCGCATGGTGGGTTTCCCCCTGCCCCTGCCGTCCCTCCCTGCTTTCTCCCTCACGGCCCTCACCGCCCATCCCGCCGCGCCTCCCTACATCCGCACAGCCGTCTCCCATCCGCTGCCATCAAGGTGCGCTAAAGCCCGCTCGAGGATGCTGCATGCGGCGGCGTCCGCCGCTGCGTCAAAGACCGACACAATCTGCCGTACCGCGTCATATGTATGCCGTACACAGGTAATGGATCGAGCCATCCATCGCATCGACGCGGGGATATAAACAGGAGCTATGTACGTGTACACGGATTGCCAATGTCACGCGCAAGCAAGCAAAAGGGTAATCAAGCTCCGGCGAGGGCGCACATGCATGTGTAAGCGGCAGCCAGCAGCCACATCACCCAACGAACGCTCTGCGCTTACTCGTACAAGGCCCTGTTGTCTGCTGCAAAGGATCTCGCACCATCAACCATCAGCCAGCCCCCAGATAGAGCCCCTCTCCTGCCTCGCCCCTCCTGCCTCCAACAGATTGGTCTCACGGACCCCGCCGCCGGTGGCTCCGCTTGCCTCATCATTCGTGCGTCGTCTCGTCTTGTCTTGTCCCACAAGCCCCTTCTCTCTTCGCACCCGCCCCCACCCAGCCAGCCAGCCAGCCAGCCACGAAAGCAGCTCTTTAGGGGGCTTGCTAACCTTGCTTCGCTTGCTCCGCTTGCTCGGCCTCCATCCATCGTGATCCTTCACCACGGTCCCGGAGGGTCCCGGCGGGCTTTTCCCGCGGCCCTCGCGCAACTGTACATACACCTCATACTGGCACACCGTCGCCCACTAAGCGTGTAACCCCCAAAGCAAAGACGGAGGCTCCCGCGCGCCATCCGGAGTAAGCTCCTGCTACTCGCTCCTGCTGCTCATCACGCTGCGTACCACATTCGTTGCTCCTCTCGCTGTAACCCGGAGCCCGGGGCTGCGGCTCCTCAGACGCAACCCATGAGCTGGAGGTCTTCCAACGCCACATCCAGCACTTCGAGCCCCTCTCCCACGTCGTACATACACACGTGCGCGTACGGCACCTCCCTGACGCCGGCTGCATCTGCACCGGCCGCCGCCGCCTGCGGCGGCGGCGGCGGCGGCAGCGCCACGCTGTACGACGCCCCGAGGCGGCGGTGGTGCATCTCCAGCCGCCGCGCCGCCGGGTCCAGCGCAAACAGCAATACGTCGCCGTCCTCGAAGAAGTACGGAGAGTACGACAGGCCGCCGCCGCCGCCGTCACCGGTTCCGCAGGCGCCGCCGCCGACGCCGTTGAGGTTTTGGAGTCCCGATGGCGCCGGCGGCAGAGCCACACGCGTGATAACGCCGCCGGCGGCGCCGCCAGCGGCGCCGCTTAAGTCGGCTCCGTCGTAGGCTTTGGCCAAGCCCGCCATATGCCAGCCGAAGAAGCCGGGAACGTGCAAGGAGGAACGGCCGCTGCCTGCCACCACTGTCGCCGCTGCGGCGGCGGCGGCGGCGGGCGCTTCCAAATGGCCGGCCGACGGCTGCGGCAAGGCGGCGGCCAGCAGCGGGAGCGGCCCCGACCAGGCCGCCGCCGCGGCCTGGCTAATCACAGGCAGCGCCGTTGACGGCCGCGCGGCTGTCGGCGGCAGCGGCGGCCTGTCGTACGAGCCTTCCTCGACGTGGACGAGCAGCACGCCGAGGCTGGTGTCCGGCCGACAGGCGGCCCGGACGCCGGCAACGCCGACGCTGCCACGATGGCTCAGGCGCAGCTTCCATAGGAGCTTCCGTGGCGGCGCCGCCGCCGCGGCGGCACCTCCGCCTGCGCCGACGGCGGCGGCGGAGGCGGCCGTCAGCGGCGCCGAGGCGTGCGCGTAGCCCCGGGCTCGCAGCCCCAGGTGGCGGCCGTCGAGCGTCATCGCCGACGGGCGGGAGTGATAGCTGAACAGCGGCGCCGCGTCGTGGCGCGCCAAAAGGTGCGGCAGATCGATGCCGTATACGTGCGGCAGGCTGCCGTACACCTCCGCCGTCAGGCCCAGGTAGTCGAGCAGGCAGTCCATCTCGGCCTGCAACGGCGGCGGCAGCGCCGGCAGTGGCGGTGAGCCGTCGTACGGCCACTGCCGCCGCTGCCGTACGGCAGCGGCGGACAGGCTGTACGGCAGCTCCGCGGGCGCAGCCCGCGGCGACTCCATCGGCGGAGCGCCGCCGTTGTGGACGACGCCAGAGGCGCCAGAGGTGGGTGTGTTGGCCTCTTGGAGGACGGCCTGTGGCGGCGGCGCGGCGGTTGATGAGTCTGCTGGATGGCCGTCGGGTGTTGTCGGCGGAGGCGGCGCGGGCGGGGTGGGCTGTAGGTTGGGAGACGTCACGACGGCGACGGCGGCGGCGGCGGCGGCGTGTGGTGGTGTGGTGTGGTCCTCGGGTCCAAGGTACCAACTCGGCGGCTGCGGGCCGTCCTCCAAAGTACGCATGGCGTCGCTTTCTCCCGATTCCGTTGTGCCGTTGCTGATGCTGCTGCCGTTGCTGATGCTGCCGGTGCTGATGCTGCCGCTGCTGCTGCCGTCGCTGCTGAGCCGCGGGAGCGTCGCCGTCGAATCGCTGCTGTTGCCGTCACAGCTGCAGGGGCCGTCGTCGCTGTCGGCGGCGCTGACGCGCGGCGTGCCGGCGCCGGCTGTGGCGCTGGACTTGCGGCTGCGGCAGCATCGGGAGCTGCTGTCGTCATTGACATCATCGGTGGGCCGGCAGCGCGGCGGGCAGTCGCCCGTGTCTTGCTCGCTGTCAGGTCTGCCCTGCGAGGCAGGAGAACAAGGCGCAGCAGCGGGGAGCAAGCAGGGGAAGAGCGGTCATCAGCGGGGGGCTTGTTGGAGTCGAAGGGGGCGCCGCGATTGTTTGATTGCGCATCGCATGGTATGTACGGTGCATTCGGTACATTTGCCGCTCATTTGCGACCCGCGATAGTCGTCGGACTTGGGTGGTGGTTGGTCAGGTTGCTTCGAGTTCCAGATGGTGTATGTGGATAGCACCTGTTAACAATAGCATGGACTACATACAGTTTGTAGGATAGATTCCTGATCTTTTGTTTTTTGCACCCTTCATGCTTTGCGCATCGCACATCAGGAGCGGTTGATGCGGTCCGTCAAACCTTCAAGGCACACAGTATATACATTAGGCCCACTACAGAATTACCTCGCCTCCAGTCCCATTGCAGCAATCTGGTTTCTGCAGTGTATGTGCAACCGGCGGAACCTTGAGTTGGCGAAGTTTACTCGTCGCATCGCTTCAGCTCGTAGTATTGCAAACGCGCCCAACTTACCTCAGCGAGGCCTGCCATATATCCTTCTGACTGTCGGTACAAGTAACGGACGGACAGCCAATGAAGGAGCAACATGACCAGTTCTGGCCTGCTGGAATCGAGGCGCAAGGGCACCTCGAGGCCAGCGGATCTTCTCCAGTGCGCCATTCTGGCAAGTGTGCTGTGTGGAAACTGTGTCAGGACGCTGTAGCTTACAGTAAAGATTTCTTCGGCCACACTCAACCGCACTGGCGGGTCCTCTTCCGAACGGAAGACCGAGAAGTTCATGACGTGGTTTAAGCTGACAATAAAGAGCAGGGTTTTAATAAATTCAGCAATCGAAATTGTTAATTAATACTGTGACTCTGTCGCCTTGGACTTCTCATCGCGACTTTACAGCCTGCTGCTGCTATACTTGCGTCCACTCAGAAGATCAGAGGCAACCTCAACAATGCATGGAGGTTAAGGTATGATAATACATAAGAAATTTTAGGAGATGCAGTAGTGTTGGCAAAACGTAGCGCGTCGGGTCGTAGGGTTGGGCGGGCGGTTAGCCAACTGACTGTCAGTTTGTACCATGCGTACCGCATCTGTCCTAGCCGACTGTACCAGCCAGCGCAGAGCAAACAAATTGACGCCAGCGTGACAGCAGCAACTGTGGCTAGCGCATCTCTATGCGAACACGAGCGCGTGCGCCGTTAAGAGAGCACAAACTTCGTTTTTCAGCTGCCATGAAGTTTTCGTTCGTGAATTGAACTTCCGAGTCCCTGGTAAATCAAGATCTGAAAATGAAAATTGTCGCCGGTTTTACTGTTGGTGGCTGTGACCGTTACCAGGCTTCAAGCCTTCAACGCCTTCAATTTGTCGGAACTAACTCGCACTTCTACATTGGCTGGGGCATGGCACTTTTGCCGTGGTGGCCTAGTCATCACCCACGCAGACAGCGAGGAATGAGCGGAAACGGCCAAAGAAGGCCGCGAATACGTGGGACGGAAGTACGGCACCCCCGAATGATTGACCGGATTGACGCACGGGCCCCGGATGCGAGTTCCGCATGGACTCCGTCGCTCGGCTCCCCGGCCACCCACACATGCATACATAGTCTGGTCTGGTCCCTGCGCTCCGTCGTTTGCCTGCCTGTCTGCCTGCCTACTGGTTCGTTCGAGAGCGGCTGGGATCGACATGAGCAGGCGGGGCAGGACGGAACGAAGCCTGCAGGCATGCATGGACACACCGACACAAAAACACGCACACATAAACACATACACACATATATACACATTCACACATGTCCACAACACATGTCCGCAACTTTCGGATACGTGTGTGCATAGCTGGATGGGTCTCGACTACTTACTTCCCTTGGCTCTCTCCGGCCGTCCGTCGCACGTCGGTGTATGTATAAACAGATGTGTTATTGCCGTTCGATTCACGGAGTCGCTTACTTATTTCCTGTTGATGGTCTGATATGAGGTAGGTCAGCAAGGGTCAGCATGCATGTATGCAGCAGCTACGTAGCCAACGGACGCACGGACTTGCGTGGCTCGTTAGTTTCATTTATTTATTAGCGAGAGTTTATTTGAGGTCGAACCGAGGCCGATACCGGCACCGATTGGTCCGGAATCATAATCTCAATAAAGGGCGGAGGTTGTAAGACCGATCGAATGCTGAGAGAAGAAGAAGAAGAAATCTGCTCGCTCGGTCGGTTACATCTCCCTGCGGCACGCAACGTCTGAATGGTAGGTTACCAAGTAGTCCCGTCGATGGACGGACTCGATCGATCGGCTTCCGTCTCACCTGTCTGTACGGCACATGTACGGACCTGGCGGCCAGGGCGGCACTCTGCGTATATATGGAGCGCCGCTGATGATCATCACTGACTATGTATGTCGCTGTCGTGGATGGCAGATATTTTTCTGCTGGTTTGATTACCTCTCACCACCGTAGTCATGCGTATGCAAACACGAGCCATGTCGTCGTCGAGATTTGGCGTCTCTTTCTTTGCCGCAGCGCTGGCGCTGGGCTTTGCAGCAGTAACGCTCTTCGGGTGAGTGCTTCATTCTATATATGTGCATACGGCGCGTCGTCAATCGAGTGAGTGAGTGATTCGTAAAGTAAACGTTGTATGTCGACAAATAGAGGGACACCTGGCTGGGGACAGCTCCGTTCGTAGTTTGAATCGATGAATGGATGCACTCACGCCTTGTCGTCTTCCGTGCATGCCATCTTGCCATGCATGCCATGTATGTAACGTATGTACACACGCACGGGCCCTCACGGGCCTGACGCACGCAGCCATTTGTATGGACGCCATCCACGCACACGTTTAATGACGACAGCCACCGTTATTAGTTTATCATCATCATCATACACTACTGACCCAGTATCAGATGGCAGCTAGCTAGCGTTCTTTCGAAATGCATGATCCAGCAGCCACCCGCTTTGCAGCGAAGGCACTTGCTTGCTTTGTGTTTCCATTCGTTCCATCCCTATGGCGTATGGTATGTTGCTTATATTGTGTTTCCATTCGTTCCCTGTGGCGTGCGTGGGGATGGACGAACCCTCATCACGAAGTGTCCATTCATCTGCCGTGCCAATAACGAATGATGAAGAGACGCTGCTGCTGCCTTGCGAATGAAGTCGATCGGATCGGCACCGGCGCGCGGAGCCACGCACTACTCGGAACCGTCCCCGCCCCGTAAAATTAACCCCCAACGCCGCATCCACTGCTGGTTTGTGTGTATCTACGGTATCTAGTTACCCCTAATTATTGCGTAACTCGTATATATCGGGTCTTATCCGGATCTGTATGTATCAGCAGGTTAACAACCTTCCATCCCCGCCGCCATCCACTGCGTGTGCCCGCCACCTGGCCCATCCACCCACCCATCTCCGTTAGTTGCCACCCACCCGCCCACCCATCCATCCATCCATCCATCCATCCATCCACCAATCCACCCACCCACCCATCCACCCACCCATCTCCGTTAGTTGCCACTCACCCACCCACCCACCCATCCATCCACACTACATCCTCGCAGGGCCGCAGCCAGTGCCCAGGAGCTCTTGGTGCAGTCTCCAGACCTCACTCCACCACCACCACCACCTCCAAGTCCTAGGCCCCCACCAAGCCCTAGGCCCCCACCAAGCCCGAGGCCTCCACGGCCTCCTAAGGCCCCTCTGGCTCCTCTACGCCCCCCGCATCCGCCACGCCCGCCGCCGGTTCCACGACCTCCCCCATCACCTCGCCCACCACCACCCGCAGCAGGTATTTCAGCAAACCCGCCACCGCCCATCTCATCCCCGCCGCCGTCTCCGCCACCCTCGCACCCACCGCCCTTTCCGTCGCCGCCGCCGCCACCACCACCGCCGCCACCACCGCCCTCGCCGGTGCCACCCTCTCCGTCGCCGCCGCCCCCACCATCCCCACCGCCGCCGCCACCACCCTCGCCACAGCCACCCTCTCCGCCACCTCCGCCTCCACCATCTCCACCGCCGCCGCCGCCACCCTCGCCGCCGCCCCTGCCCCCACCATCCCCACCGCCGCCGCCGCCACCCTCGCCGCCTCCCCCGCCCCCACCATCCCCACCCCCGCCGCCGCCACCCTCGCCCCCACCGCCCTCTCCGCCGCCCCCGCCACCACCATCTCCACCGCCGCCGCCGCCACCTTCGCCGCGGCCACCCTCGCCGCCTCCCCGGCCTCCACCATCTCCACCGCCGCCGCCGCCACCCTCGCCACAGCCACCCTCGCCGCCTCCCCCGCCCCCACCATCCCCACCGCCGCCGCCGCCACCCTCGCCGCCTCCCCCGCCGCCACCCCCCCCACCCCCGCCGCCGCCACCCTCGCCGCCGCCACCCTCGCCGCCTCCCCCGCCTCCACCATCTCCACCGCCGCCGCCGCCACCCTCGCCGCCGCCACCCTCGCCGCCTCCCCCGCCTCCACCATCTCCACCGCCGCCGCCGCCACCCTCGCCGCCGCCACCCTCGCCGCCTCCCCCGCCTCCATCATCTCCACCGCCGCCGCCGCCACCCTCGCCGCCGCCGCCCTCGCCGCCTCCCCCGCCTCCACCATCTCCACCGCCGCCGCCGCCACCCTCGCCGCCGCCACCCTCGCCGCCTCCCCCGCCTCCACCATCTCCACCGCCGCCGCCGCCACCCTCGCCGCCGCCGCCCTCGCCGCCTCCCCCGCCTCCACCATCTCCACCGCCGCCGCCGCCACCCTCGCCGCGGCCACCCTCGCCGCCTCCCCTGCCCCCACCATCCCCACCGCCGCCGCCGCCACCCTCGCCGCCGCCCCCGCCCCCCCCCTCCCCACCCCCGCCGCCGCCATCCCCACCACCGCCGCCGCCACCCTCGCCGCCGCCGCCGCCCCCACCATCCCCACCGCCGCCGCCGCCACCCTCGCCGCCGCCGCCCTCTCCGCCGCCCCCGCCTCCACCATCTCCACCGCCGCCTCCGCCACCCTCGCCGCCGCCACCCTCGCCGCCTCCCCCGCCTCCACCATCTCCACCGCCGCCGCCGCCACCCTCGCCCCCACCGCCCTCTCCGCCGCCCCCGCCGCCGCCATCCCCACCACCGCCGCCGCCACCCTCGCCGCGGCCACCCTCTCCGCCACCCCCTCCGCCGCCAGCCCCACCACCGCCTCCTCCTTCCTCGCCCCAGCCACCCTCTCCGCCACCCTCGCCGCCGCCATCCCCACCGCCGCCGCCGCCGCCGTCGTCCCCACCGCCCTCTCCGCCGCCCCCGCCCCCACCATCTCCGCCGTCCCCGCCCCCACCATCTCCGCCATCCCCGCCCCCACCATCTCCACCATCGCCGCCGCCACCCTCGCCAGCCAAGCCTCGGCCACTGCCGCCAAACCCCCAGCCGGGCCCGTCAAGCCCCCGGCCACTGCCGCCAAGCCCCCGGCCGCACCCGCCAACCCCCCGGCCGAGCCCATCTCGCCCGCGGCCGCCAAGCCCACAAGCGACATGCCGTACCTGCGTCTACATCTCCGTACAGCCGATCTCGCCGTCAATTATTAGCGGTGCCCTGTTCAGCTTCACTAATCAATACACTTGCCTTCTCTATACGAGTGAGCTGGTCCCATACTTGAATGAGCTGTTGCCATTATCGGGTTCCACAGACAAATTATTGCAACCTGTTTTCTCGGTGTCCAAGTGCGGTGGTAGCCTAATTAAGATCTGTGGAGACGTTGCTTTCGAAGATGCTTCGAAGCTGCAGCAGTACATCGGCAAGGACGGGAAGCTTTGGACCGATATAACTCGGATCATGTTTGGCGGCAATGATACCTGCCCCAAATACCTGTGGGGTCAGAAGTTGATTCTGAGGGTTGGGGGCGACGGCGGCGCTGACGACATTGCGCGCGTTCCGACGGGCTGCTTGAACGGCACAACTGATGACATCATCTGCAATTGGAAATATTGATTTTTAAGAGTGTGGAAATAATTGGATAGCTTAGCTGACTTCTCGCAAGTCGTGTGTCTGCCTTTGGAAGCACGCAGGCGACGCAGGCGAGATTTTATCCCAATTCGTGATGAGAGTTAACGAACGAACGCGGCGGAGCGGGATCTCTCCATCCTTCAAGGTGCAAGTTATGAACTAACGAAGATTGTTAGGAATGCATATGTATGTTTCGCCATTGTTACGTTGCTTGGAACGCGCGACGGCGGCGGCCGTCGATCGGCGGAATCATTAAATATTCGTTAATCCGGTCGTCTATCCTAAACATCTATCTGTCCGGCCGCCGCGGCTGTGAGTGCGAGCGACTGTGCGCCGGGCTAAATAGATTATCTGCTTTGGAAGTAAGGATAGATGGAAGGGACGTGCTGCGTGCATACATGCGTGCTGCGCGGGCTGACGTTCGCCGATGTGCGGATCATAATCATCGGCAGATTGCTTGATGCATGATGGTGAGATGTGCCGTACGTGAAACGTAGACCTCGCTACGGTCAAGCTCTTTATTTCCTCTATCTGTTGCCACGCTATTGTATGTCTGGAACAAATGCATACAATTGCTTGGGGCGCTGTGTATGTAAGGCGCTTGATTCGTTGCCGGCAGTACTACTGGTGTCATTAGCGGGTGCCACGCATAAAATCAAAGCCGGCCATGCATGCAAGGGGCGGGCGAGCCGTCGTACGATATGTACGTCTATCTGGTGGAGGAAAAAAGGTTATACGGTACACGCCGGCCGGACGCCCGCCCGCCCGCCGGGCCGGGCCCCGGGCCGCACGCCCTGCTGCCGCCTTGTCACGGCGACGTTATGACTGGGCCTTTTATTTCCCGAGCGAGTGGTTTGCCAGAAGGACGGATTATTAGTCTCGCTATTGATAGGTTTGCCATCGATTAGCGACTATCTATCTATACATCGATGTCTGTGGTATTATTTAATTTCGGTACTCCAGCGTCCAGCCATCCTGCTGGCTGTCAGTCTGATGAAGTCTGGCTACGTACGTCAACCCGTTCGTTGGGCGGTCACGTCTACGGCATCTATGTAACTGATGATGAGGGAAGAACACGCAAATTCGGTAGGCGCACGCAGCGATCGAAGGAACCACGGCACGCACTAAATAATATTTTATGATTTCATATGCACGTAAGTATAGACAGTACTTGACATCTTAGTTATCCGGTAAACCACGCATGCAATACGCGCTGCGTACCCTGTGCCACGCACTACATTGTATCACTAAACTTCCCGCCGCCGGCGGTAATCCGACGACGGCGCCCGGTGGGCACCCTTAGGAAAGCCAACCCATCCACTCTGTCGTCAAAACCGGGCATTTGTCCCAGAAATGCACCGACACCAACGGTGCACGACATCAAAATAAACCGATCGGTAATAGGCACCGACGTGATTCGGCACGGCGGCACGTACGCTCGTTCGGGTCTGCTGCAGTGGGTGCGTGACTCGTGCTGCTGCGTGTCTGGTCTGGTCTGGGTATGTATCCATTGCTTTAACCCTGCGTGGTAGATAGTCGCCGTTACGTGCAGTCCAAGGGCAGCTGGTATGGTGCAACTGCCCCGGTCACCACCACCTACCGTCGGCAGCTACATACGGAGGTCCGAGCGAGATCGCATCTGCTGGATGGTGCAGCAGTGCGTGCACCGCGGCCAGCTGGCCCATTGAAACAACAACAACATATAAAAAGTCAGTGATTGGCTGAATGCAAGAGTGTACCGTTCTACAGCATGCATTCAAAAATGACCCCAGTGGGACTTAAACCACAACCTTCGGATTTGGAATCCGCTGCCCCACCATGGGCCATGGAGCAAATCCGGCGCATATCCCTTACAGGAGGATTCCAAATTGCTTGTTTATTGTGTGTGTGTGTGTGTGTGTGGTACATATGTTATATACCCAGCCATTTAGTATCCATTGACGGTATGCCTGCCTCGCCGTGCTTCCCTCCTGGATTCGGTTTCGATTCGGTCCGGCCAGGGCGGGTCCGGCCTATCGACGACCAATCTACGCGCCAAAGATTGCATCCAATACCTCATGTGACAGAGCGGGTCTATTAGGGCTTCAACGCTGCTCCCACTGTATGCGCAGAAATCAACTGCTGTCGTAGTAAAAGGTTGCCGAGGCCAAAAGGTTGTGACTCTTGCTACTTGGCCTCAAATATTTTTGTCTTATATTGGTAATATAAAAATAAATCTAGCGTGTCCTATTTAGTCGCCAGACGTTGACTGACTCCATCTTGTTCTTAAGCCTCGAGTTATCCTTACGAGCTTCAACCAGCCATGGCTCGTGAAACACCATATATTTGGATTGAAGGGATTTGGCAACGCATAACAAGCTTCCTTCCGTGCAACGACATTGCTTGCAACATTCGGCGCGTCAACCGTGCTGCGGCGGAATACTACCAAGACCCTGCTCACATCACCATACATCTGTCTGAGCCCTGTCCACATGAAGACTTCCGGCGCCGTTGGGCGGGGCCGGGAGCGGTGCGGTCGTTGACCCTCACGCAGCGCCGGCAACTGGTGTGCCTCACCGCAGCCAGCGGCCGCCTGGACAACTTGGAGGTGGCCATTGCTGCAGCCAACTGCGCCCTGACCGGCAAAATGCTCGAGGCCGCGGCAGCGGCAGGGCAGCTGCACGCCTGCCAGTCCCTGCGCGACCGCGGCTGCCCCTGGGGCGACTCCCTCCTCCAAGCCGCCCGTGCAGGCCACCGCGACACCTGCGAGTGGCTGCTGGCGGCCGGCTGCCCCTGGAGCCCTGACGCCGTATACGCCGCTGCCAGCGGCGGCCACCCGGACCTCATGGACTGGCTTCTGCTGCTGCAGCACCGTAACAAACCGCCGACCCCGGCCTCCCCCCGCGTGGTCGCAGCGGCCCTGCTACTCGCAGCCGCGGCCGGCCTGGACCTGGCGGCCCTACAGCAGCTGCACGGAAAGTGGGTCAAGGGGCCCGACGACGGCCGCTCCGTGCGCCACATCGACCGCTGGGAGTGGTGCCACATTGTGGCCGCCGCCGCCGGCAGCCCCGCGCCCGACTGGCGCGCCAAGGTGGAGTGGCTGGAGGCGCAGCTTCCGGAGGCCTGCGAGCCCTCCCCCGATGCGGTCTGGCGGGCCGCCGTCACGGCCACGGCCATCGCCACCCGACGGAAGCCGCCCGGAGGCCACAAGGAGAACGACGACGACGCCGACGCGCTGAGCCGCCTGGCCTGGCTGAGGCAGCGGGGTTACCCGCTCCTTTTCGACCGGAAGGGAATCGACGAGGTCGCGGGTAGGGGCCACGTCGCCGTGCTGACCTACCTGCTCGCCGACAGCGGCGTCGACAACCCGCCGCTGTTCGCGGCCGCCGTCGCCGAAGCCGCCGCGGCGCACGGCCTCCTGAAGGTGCTGGAGGAGCTGCGGGTGGCGGGGCGGCTGTTCGGCGTCGGCGGTGGCGACGGTGGTGGTGGTACTGGCTTTGGGGAGCTGGCCCGTGCGGCTGCCCGCGGCGGCCAGCCCAAGATTCTGCGCTGGCTGCTGCTGCAGGCCGCCGCTGCTGGGCCCGGCGGCGGCGGCGGCGGCGGCGACATCGTTCGCCCCATTGCTGGCGAGTTGCTGACGCTGGCGGCGGGCTGCGGGAACGTGGAGCTGCTGGCCTTGCTGTTCGAGGGCGGCGAGGGCGGCGACCAGGACGATGACGACGGGAACCGCTTGGGAGGCCGCGCCGAGGGCCAGATGTGCCGCGTTGGGGGAAGTCGCACCGAGGGCCGGATGTGCCACCGCGGGGGAGGCCGCGCGGATGGAGGCGGCGGCGGGAGCCAAGCGGCGGCGGCGGCGGCGACGGGAGCCAAGCAGGAGCCAAGCGGGAGCCAAGCTGGCGACGGGCGTGAGGGCCGGGGCCAGCAGCGGCGGAGCCTGCTGCCGCTGCTGCGACTGCTGCGAGATGGTCGGGAGGCGCTGGAGGCCGCCGTCACGTCGGGTTGCGAGGAGGCCATGGACTGGGTCGCGGACAGCTTGGAAGCGGCGCCGGCGGCGGGGAGGGAGATGCGTCGAGGCTGCTGCTGTGTTGGGAGTTTGGGTCCGGAGGTCTGGGGTATCAGGTTTGGGGCTGTTTGGGGATTTGGGTGATTAGACCTGGTGAGTTTCGGAGAATTTGGGTTTGTAGGTTCAGGTTTGGGGGACTTGGGTTTGGGGAAAAGCGTGAGTTCGGAGATATGGGTTTGACACTTGAGTCTGGAGCTTTGGGTTACGGGGATTCGTTTTGAATTGGAGCGGATGGCGTACTTGGTTCGGGAGGAACTTAGGGTTTTCCGGATTTAGGGCGAGGGATGCAGGGAGCGGTTCAGGTTGCGCACGCTGCCCCAACTTACTTCCTTCCAAACCGTCCATAAAGCTATCCGCCGCTCGTCCCAACTGCGACCTCCTGAACCCGCAACATGCCATGTCTTACGTACCCACCCATCCCTACACCCTCCGCTCTACGGCCCGCCCGAACGCACCCACGCACAGGACGACCCGATCTACGGTGAGCTCTGTTTCCTCGCCGCGCGCAACGACGACCTAGCTGCGCTTCACTGGCTGCTGACCACGCGGCTGCGCTACCAGCCCACCGAGGCTGACTTTGCGCGCTGCGTGGTGTGGGGCTGCCCGCTGCCGGCGCTGCGCTGCCTAGCGGAGGCCGCCGCCGCCGCTGCGGCACCCGCGGCGGCGGCCAAGGGGCGGCGGCGGCGGCGTCGGCGGGCGGCTCGGAGTCGGGATGCGGCGGCGGCGGCGGCGGCTGGGACTGGGAGGCGGCGGCGCGGCGGGCGCGGAGCACGGCGGCGCGGCGGGCGGGCGAGGAGCCGCAGAGGGTATGCTTGTGGCTGGATGAGTTTGTCCGGATGCAGCAACAGCAGCAGCAGTCGGAGGGGGAGAAGTAACACAGCGCCGCACGGTCGTTGGGAATTACGCCCGTTAGGGTTGTTTGGGACTACCGCTTTTCGTTTTTCGTTCAGGGCGGCGGTTGATCGCCGTCGCGCGGTCAGCAAGCAGACCGAGGTAGACGGGAGGATGCGTGAGGAGTGAGGAACCTTGGTGATGATTAGACGGGGGCGGGTGTTGCGTGTTGCGTCTGCGCATCCCCTGTTAGGCTGCCATCGTCCTTCTATGTGGCACGCACTCCAGCAGCAGCAGCTGGCCGCTCAGCAGCTGGAGCAACTGGCTTGCGTGATTGCGTGGTCGGTCCAGCGAGACCAGCTTCGGTCAGAAATCGGCTGATGATATTATGACTCGTTTGCTGATAATATTATGACAGGTCCTTGGTCCCCGTTGCGGCGGGTGATAATTTTTTCCTTGCACCCGCCCGCCCGTCGCCCGGTTCCGAATGAAAGTCCCTTGACCAGCGATACTTGATGATTTATCATGATATATAAATGGGCGGCGGGCGCGGCCTATGTATGTTTCGTCGATGGAGATGCGGGATGGGTTCGTTCCGTCGGCGGCGGCTGTGAGTGTCGATGAGCGCGAAGATGTGTGGCGCTTAGTATGTGCCATGTGAGGCAGGTGCAGTGCGTATATACATATGGCAAATGGCAAGTACATCGCGTCGGTTGTGGTCAGAATAATGGGTGACCTGAAAGACGTAAGAAAATGCAGGTTCGCTGCTGGCTGGCGTCCCAAGGCTGCGTTGGACTGCTGTGTTGTGTGCGTGCCTTACTTGCTCCGGCTCTTGACAACGATTCCTAACTGGCCGATCGACCCAGCCAGCCATAGACCCATCTTTTATGACAGCTCCTGCGTGTGGCCCGTGGGTCGTGATCCGTTGTTATTCACTAGTTCGCTACAGGCCAAGCGCGCCAGGGCTGGGCTTTTAGGTAGATACGTACGCCTGCCGCCGTGCGTTATGTATGTGGCGAGGCGATCCATCCAAGAGCCAAACGATCGACAGCATTTCCAGTCAGTTTTATCTCAGCAGATTGCGTCGTAGGCCGTCGGATGATGATGATAGATCCGAGGCACGTACGAAAGCGCCGTATGTATGTATTGCGTCATTTGCCGCCGTGGGCCGTCCACCGATTTCCGCTCCTGTACCCTCGCCCCAGCCAATCAGTTTACCTTGCTTCCGGCTTGCTTGTCATATATAGGCTGTTGCAACACGTAGCATCTACACGCACGCACGAAACCCAGCAGCAACCAGCTGCCACGCACGCCGTGCGTGCGTACTGTATCCGCAGGCCCCTCCATCTCAGTCTTTCATCGCTCAACAAACGAAGTGACGACAGTTTAGTTTGCTTATTTTTCAAAACAACGAAATGGGAAACGTTCTGCGCGCCTTCACCTCTTGGGAGTCCACGCACTGTCTGGTGGACAGGCACACAGGCCGCCGCTGCAGCGAGCCGGTACGTACATACGTGTCCGTTTGATTGTGGATGATGAACCGCGCGTATGTGCAGACGGATAAATCTGCACGGAAGCAAAATAATCGACGCAAGGATCGATGCGATATGGCGAGTGCGTGATAACCCGCTCCGCGACCTACCTACCTAGTACATACCGCACACATCACCCCAGCAGCTAGCCACCGCCCTTTCCGCCATCCACGCACCGCTTGCTGCTGCTGCTGCTGCTGCTGCCTCTCGCTACCCCTGCATTCCGTCCCCCGCCAGCCCTCTCGCCCAGCCACCCGACCTCTTCATTCGTTCCTGCAGCGTTTCTTTATTATTTGTGCTTTTCAAATAAACATACGTACACCGACCGGCAGACCCCTCTCCTCAAGGCGCTACGCATGTGGTTCTTCTACCAGACCTTCGTCAGTCGGCTGCTGCTGGCGCTGCCCCCCACCTGGTGGGTCCTGGGCTGGCAGCACAGGCGCATCGCGGCACACGCCAACAGCCCCGAAAGCAGAAACGACATCCCGGCTTTCATAAAGGTATAGTTTAATAATTATAACGTGTGTATGTGCGTGGCAGCTCAGTTATCAGGTCTTAGTTATCAGTTATTACTGGTATCAGAGGCTAGCGTAGGTTGTCGTAGCAGCAGGCAGCAGCTGGCTGCTGGGGGCAGCGAGGGCGGCTCGCTTTATTTTACGTGTCGGGCCCCGGCCTTCATCAACGAAGGTAAAATGTATGTAGGGACGAAGGGTTGGTTTCACAGGTGGTAAAAAAGATGAAGGCAGCGAAGCAAGCAATCGCTCGATTGATCGTCGCTCGGCGCCGGCTCGCCGCGTCGCGTCGCGCCGCAGCCAACGAACCTGGCTGCGTGCCCGCCGCTGAGCCTAGCCTGCCCCCCTGTTGCTGCGTGCGGAGGGGGCTCCGTGCTTTTACGTACCGTGCATCCTCCCATCCTTCATTTATTACCAGAGCAAGGCACGCACACCGAGCCCCATGTATACACCCATGCACCCATGCACCTGTGCGAGCATGCTGCCCCGTCGATGACGTATACGCACCAATGCAACGTATCCATGGATGGACCCGCTCCATCCATCCTGTGTTTCTTTGCGCTTGATTGCATGCCCGGATGACTGCTGCCTGTGATGTGTGCACATCCGTACGACCACGTCCTTGTCGGTCGTACACAGTCGTACAGCGTCGATGTCGCTGCGGCCGAGAAGCCCGTCGAGCAGTACAGGTCGCTCCAGGAGTTCTTCGCGAGGCGGCTAAGACCAGGGCTGCGGCCCATCTACGAGCTCGGGTACGTATGTACCTACACATGCGAGGGGCGGGGCCAGATATATGATCTTGGGATCGTAAATATGCGCCTGCCACTGCCTTACGTCGGTACCCTGCTGCTGTCACCTAGCTACCCCTTTACCGGTATCCATGAGCATCAGTACCTTATGAATTACTTACCGCATTCTCTCGATTCTTCGTACGTCAGGAACGACGCGATCGCGGTGATGCCCGCCGACTCGCGCTGCGTGGTGTACGGCAACGTGGACGCCGCGCGCAGGTAATGTATCAGCAATCGATCGAGGCTACTGATGACGACTGCGTAACGTTTGTATAATTTTAGCTAGGTGGTTAGGTGGCCTAAACTTATTTTTCCCGTAAAACAAATTGGAAATGGCAAATTTGCCAACCGACGTGCGTGCACGGGGAGTATGCAACACCCAAGAAAAGCGCGATACAATAAACGACTCCTTCGTTACGCTCTATCAGCCTAGCAGTCTTGCCTTCGCTTGCATCGTACATACGTACAGGTTCTGGATTAAGGGCCGCAACTTCAATGTGCCGGCGCTGCTGGGCTTGGCCCCCAGCACCCGCACGCCCTGGGACAACTGCGCCATCGCCATCAACAGGTCGGGAGGCGGGACGGACGGACGGAAGGACGGATAGATGGGAGTGACCTACGATACCTGCCCGTGGGCGGGTGGGATCGATGACCCGTGGGTCAGTTATTTAGTGAGTTCGTGGCGGATCGTTCATCAGACTACTGCGGGCGGGCGGGCGGGTTGGGTCATCAAGGGGCGGTGGATGCGTGGGTGGGCATGACTCCGCCTCATTCATTCATTCACCGCGCGCTCTATCTCGTGCTGCTGAGTGCTGACCATCCTCCCGCCGTCCCCTCCCTCCCTCCCGCCCTCCCTCCCTGCATGCGGGTCTATCTTGGCCCATCCGCGCCCATCCACTACATACATAACGATACATATACCCCAGGCTGTCGCCCTCCGACTGCCACCGCCTGCACGCCTCCGTCAGCGGCCGAGTGGTCACGACGGAGACGCACGGCCACCGCTTCATGGGCAGCGAGTGGGCCGCCACTCACAGCGGCGTCAACGTAATGACGCAGGTACGTACGTACGACATACGCTATGGTACGGCACGGTACGACACTCACGCACCGTAATCCACGTCATAGTGCGTCGATGGGCGGTCGTGCGGCGGTCGGCCGGCGGTACGTATGTGGTGCGTGTGCAGCTGCACGTCTGGCCATACATTTGCTGTTGTCGTTTACCGTTGATCGTTGGCCGCTGGCCTTGTTTTCGGATTCCTGTATGGTGGTGTTGGGCACGCGTTATTATTTGTGGCGCGTCCTACCTGTTCGCACATCAGAGCGAGATGCAGACGCCAAGGAGTTGACAGCAGCGCGCTTGAACGTGCGTGTGTTACTGATGATATGATACGAAATGATATGAAATATAATAAATGATAACAATGTATCAATATGACATGAAATGCATTTAGTTTAATGTTTGTATATTATCTGTCTGTGTTATAACAAACGGCAGCCGCCCGCATCATCAATTTCATTATTCAATAATCCGTCGCTGCTGCTGTACAGAACGAGCGTCTGGTGATGGAGTTTGAAAGCGAGGAATTCGGTCCGGTGGTGCAGGTGCGTATGTGTATGTGTGGGCAGGTGGCGGGCGGGCGGGCGGGCGCGTGTATGTGGGAACGAAGGGCCGTGCGGCTGCTGTACGTATATGCAACAGGGCACGGTGGCAGATTCACACCGCCAAATGTCGTATTGCTTGTCAAATTAATAAAGGCAGGGCGTGCATGCCTTGGGAAAGGAAGCGAGCTTCCTTCGAGGAGCGAGTCGCAGCTATCTAACGGCAGCATTTATGACGGCGAGTACGACAAAGCACAGACATACAGCAGGGACACGCGTCTATCTGTTAATTATGTAATGTAGTTTTGTTGGTGTACCTTACCCTCGAGATTTCCTCATTCCTAATAACCTTCTCTGTCCTCTGCCACGGTTTCCCAGGTCATGATTGGCGCAAGCGAGGTGGGCAGTGTACGGCCGCTGGTCAAGCCCGGTCAACGCGTGACCAAGGGCGACGAGGTTGCCGTATTCACGTACGGCGGATCCATCATGGCCACACTGTTCGTCTTCGGCGCCATCGACTTCGAGGCGGACCTGTGCCGCCACACATCCGGCGGCTGCGAGACGCTCGTCCAGTACGGCAGCCCACTGGGACGAGCGACCGGCGGCTGGCGGCGCACCCTGGCGCCAGCGACATCCGCGGAGTGACAGAGCTCGATTGCATCGATCAAGCGTGAGATAGAGTGGTGAATCGGTGGCGCGTCGGGATGCATGGAACCTACGTACGTGTACTCAAATGGAGAATCGCCACCTGCTCGCTTGGCGCAGCAGTCTGCACCAGCACCAGCTGCGTGACACAGCAAAGTCAGTCGCGGTCGAAGGCCAAAGCGCAAAGCTAGCACTACTTGACACGCATCATGCGCGCGTGTACGTACTCAGTTCACGTTGTTGTTCATTCGTTGTTCGTTGTGGTGGTTGTATGCTGCAGTGGTAGGTCGTTGATGATGAGTGGGCCGGGACCCGGCACCCGAGAGGCACGCATGGCGCCAAATTTATTCGTTGGTCGCGAGTCAAGCGGGCCGAGCCGAAATAGAGAGATTCGCAAAATAAATGGCGTACGTATGTACCGCAACGGAGCTAGGCAATAAGGCGCGTTGCTTTGCGGCCCCTGCCTGTCGGTATGTTCGATGTGGGTAAAGTTTAATAGGCAGCAGCAGGTGCGACGTGGCCAGAACGGAGGGCGCCGTTTCGGGTGGTGTCTCAGGCAAGCAACTTATGACACTGCGTGCGCTTCTTCACTCTTTATCTCGCTGCTGGTAGTGCGTTCGTTGTACATGTTCAGCCTCCAAAGCTTGGAGTGCCGCCGCCGCCGCCGGACGACCGCACCTATCCACGGGGCGGGTAGATAGATAGTAACCAACGAATGCCATAATAAATACACCCGCCGGTGCAATATTAACCGTGCGTGCACGCACGCAAGTACGTAAGCGCGGCCCCCATACTGCTGCTTCTCCATCCTCCCGTCCATCCTGCGGCGGCTGCAGCCGTGTGCACGTCAATCGCCACTTGAGCGCCCCCCCCCCCACACACATTTCTCAGTGCTCATCCCCACCCTTCATTCCCCTTAATCTCCCCAATCCCACCACCACCACCACCACGCACCACCACCACCACCAACACCACCACCCTCCACTCAGTACATTATCGCTGCTGCTGGATGGTTCACACACATTACGTTCGCCAAGCAACTAACATCGCATTACACGTAACATTGAATTCACGCACATTACATTCACCAAGCAACTAACATCGAAGTCGTCGCCTCCGATCCGTTCCGTCCGTCCATCGCTGCGATTCGTACATACGTACGTAACTCTCCATGCAACCTCCCTTCCTCCAACCAACCTTCCTTCCTTCCTTACTTACTTCCTTCAGCATAGCAGCTGCTCTCTCTCTCTCTCGCTCGCACGCGCGCGCGCGCCTCGCTCGCTTCCATACTCTTCACACGCACGCGCTCCAAGGTATAATAACTGGCCTCGGCCAGCAGGGCGACGCCTGGTCCTCCCTGCCAGCGCCGCCGTGCGTCGGTACTGCGTGTCGTACTTTCGTTACGTAGTTGCCGTATGCCGTATGACGCCGTCAAATCAGCGATGGCACATACACTAGGGCACCGACAGCAGCTAGCGCTTACGAGGGCGGGTAGGAGGGCGGCGACTGAGACGGCGGGGAGTACGAGCCGCCGTACGGTGCCGGCGTCTGCGGCGGGGGCGGCGGCGGCGGTGGAGGTGGCGGCGGCGGATATGAATAATAAAGGCCGAATGATGGAGGTGGGTGAAGTCCGTACGGCGACGGGGAGGGTGACGCCGGCGGCGAAGAAAGGTAATTGCCGTACACGGCCGGCGGTGGGGTTGAGTCCACCCACTGGGGGCCTTTGTGTTTGATGAGAATCGGGTCGTCCAGTACGGCGCTGCTGCTGGGCTTGTACGACAACGACGATGACTTGGCCGCATCGGCGGCTACCAGCCGTAGGTCGAAGTGTTGCTCGGTTGCCGTACGCCTTGCGAGCCGTTGTTGCTGCTGGCTGACGCCGTCGTCGCCGCCGCCGGCCGTCGCGGCATTGCCTCTGCTGCTGCTGGCCTGCAGATACTCGAGCGACAACTTGCTAACCTGCGTACGCACCGTAAGACGGGAAGTGATGGATATGTAACATATGTTTGTATGGCGGCTGGCTGCCGCAGACCCGCACGGTGCTGTTCAAGTTGCTCTGTGGGGAGTTTGTCGTTTGTCTTCTCAGGTATTGTATTGTTGTCCGCTGAAACGGGCGACGAAAAATAAATAGCGTGGAAGGAGCGCCGGGGCCCTACAGTTAGGTCGGACAGGGTCGGACACCCACAACAGCTAACACCGCGAGAGTGTGAAACGTGGGCAGCCAGCGAGAGAGTGAACCATGGGCAGCTGGCGAAAAGCGCATGCATTCTCTTTCTACTGATTGCACGTTCAAGCTGCAGAGGCTAGCGCGGTCGGTTAGGGTCGGTTCCAGCCATCAAGCGTTTCGCCGCTGCGATTTAGTCACGTCAAGTTCCGCACGCCGAGCTGCATTAATATATCCGCCTTTTCTATACCTTGTCATAATGAACTTAGGTAATTGAAGACCGACCCGAAAGCCCGGCCGACGCACGAACTCAAGCGCCGCTACACTCTTTTCACAATTATCTTCAGAAACAGTAACTTACATGGCGCGCAGCTCTTGTAGATTCCAACAAAACCAGCAGCACCAACAATCGTCGCAGTGGGAGAAATTTCGCCAGCATTGGATAGGGCCGTCGAACGCAGAGCTCAGCGGGCAAACAGTTGATGAACTTACGCCGACAAATTAAAGTAACGAGATGTTTGTGTTGTTTAAATGTAGGTAGAGCCCTGAAGGACGCGTTCAATTGCCGGTTATCGAGTCCCGGTGTACGACAGTGGGGAAACGGCGTGCAGTCTTATTACTGTCATTTATAAAACAACAGTGATCATGCAGTGTCAGTAGCAACTATTTTACCTGCAACCATTCTACATGCATTCTTACACTCTTTTGCCGAATCATCAACAAGGGTTACCCAGGTTCCTCGGGTCGACGTGTTTCATTTCATGACGCAACTTCACCCAATTTCAAAGGAGTACCCCGATTAAGCGGGCTCCGATCGCCATGTGAAGCGATGGTCGGCCTCGGGAGTCTGGGCACGTACGTCGATCGGGACAGCATCGTTAGTAAAGTCCTTGGAGCACGCAAAGACGAGGCACGACATTTTGCTCCGGAAGGGAACATGTCAAAGTTTAGAGAGAACGATCAGTTGGACGCATTCGCTGCACTCAGCCCCGCGTAGGAGCGCAGGGGAGCGCAGCCACGGTACCGCAGCAACGCCGGCTTGCCCGCTCTTCTTGTTTTGGAAAAGGGAGGTAAAAAAGAAGATACCGCAGGGAAGGGACGGAGACGGAGAGTGCGCTGGCGAGGCCGCGAGGGCCGCGAGACCTAGTAACCGCATATCCCCCAACAGCCCGCCACTGGACAGCAGCGACAGCTGCTGATAACCGGCGGCGCAGGTTCCACCTTAACCCGCCCCGCGCTCGCACACTGCTGTGCGCCTACCTTCATCCTGGCTGCACCCATGCACCGAGCCGCGCTGCGACGCGCTAGCTTGTGGGTTTGCACGCACGCGCCGGCGCGCACCATGCATCCAGCCACGAGCCAGTCAAGCCACAAGGCGCGGCATCTCAGAATCTTGGCAATCGAAAACCTGCGCGCCCAGGTTACTGCCCAGCCATGCAACTGAATGAACAGTGTTACAGAAATGTACAGTGTTGTTGGTACTCAATCAAAATGGTTCATCGGTGCACCGCACCGTCCTACCCGCCTCTACCTGGCTGTCCCTTCGTTCCCCCAAGCCTCGTTTTGGCTTTTCCGTAGTGGACGGCAGGACCAGTCTTCCCGTCGCCTCGGGGTGCGTATGTAGATAGGAACGAACGTAGCGGTGCCCAGAGGATCACTCGATCGCCGGCTGCGGGCACATTGGCTAGCTCCACTCGTCCCCCCGCCCTGTCTGGAGCCCACAGTAGCAGCATCCACCCATCCACAACAAGATCTCCTCCGGTACGTACCCGCGCGCAGCAGCAATCATGCATCCATCATCGTCGCGGCAAATTTAGGTGGTTTCTGTAGCGCCGCCGCATATAAAATCAAATGTACTCAATGTACGTACCTTCCTTACTGCCCTCGCGGCCCCCCTAAGCCCAATAACCACGACCACCACCACCACCAACGCTACGTTACAACAGCCTACGCCCATGCATACATGAGAGCGGGCGGAAAGGAATGTGAAGTTCTGCCGGCGGGGAAAATATAAAAGCGAGGGAGGAAAGGGGAGGGTAGGTGAGGTTGGCTCGGGCTCGCAGGCTACAAGCGAGCAAGGACGCTGCTTGCTAGCTCCGGAACCAAGCACGGCGATGCACAGCCCGCCGTGTATGACCCGTGGGTCGCTTCGGGCTGCCGGCTCCTATCCCCGTCACCTACCCACCTGCTGTATATCGACACCGTATTGGTTATAAATCTATCTCGCTCGTCCAGCCTCGCCATGAAATGGGTCGGATCTATCGCACGCAGCCATCTACGGTAGCTTTTGCTGCCCGTGCAGGCAGCATACACACGGCGTCACGGTCCCGCTAGAAGTCCTGCAGTTGTGCGTGCTGCTGGTACCGGTAGCTAGGTGGCGAAACGACGACCAACGACAACTGAACGAACGGCAACAAATGGCAGGACTACCCCCGCCCCAGCAACCATCACCTTCATCACGCACTGCACTCGCCCCGTCAGTTCATTTCAATTCCCTAAATTCATACAGACTCACGCGCTCAACACGCTCGCTCTCGCGCTCCCTCGATACTACTCAAATAAACCCAGCAGTTCCACCCCGCCCCGAACACAGCCAAAATTACAGTTCTACTCAACAAATTTAATAACCAACCAACGAACTAACGCACTCCTCCCTTTTCCGGAAAATCAATTAACTACTCAACTAACCTAACGAACTAACCAACTAACTAACTAACCAACCAATGCTGCCTTCGCCAATTAAAGCGTCCTATACATACATCTACAGGCCGCCGGCGCAACGCGGCATGGGATGCGCGGCAAAGCAAAGCAAAGCAAAGCAGGGGAAGTAAGCGCAGCCTTCCACGCCTTCCGGAGGGAGCTGGCCCGCCGGCCCTACCCTCCGTCCTCCTGCGTGCACTCCTGGTCTGGAGCCCCACTACTGAAGCAACCGCAACAGCAGAGGGGCAGACGACCGACGAGTACCAGTTGAGCCAAGCCCACGAACCGCGAATGATTCGACAAGCCCCAGCCCCAGCCCCAGCCCCTCTTCGGCTCGGCTCGGCTCGGCTCGACCGGGCCATGAAAGTGGATTATGGAGGGAAGGGTTACTCGGCCAGGGACGTGAGACAGGGCAGCAGATCAGTCTTCAGCTCCCTTCGTCTCCGTCTCCGTCTCCGTCTTCCTCTGAACCCCGCGCCCCCTGACCTGACCTGCCGCCACCGCCCCGCGCTGTCCCGCGCCTACGGGTCGGCCGCGCTACGACCAACCCATCCAACCGTGCGTGCTCTGCCGCGCATCCCAATTGCCGCTAGCCGACGAATGCAATACAAGGAAAAGAAAACGATTCTGCTGCTGACCGCTACTACTGCTAACCACCCGAACCTACCTCTACGTCCTCTGCAAACCGAAAAACACTCGTATTCAACACGTGATTTCCTTGCCACGAAGGCGGCAACGCATTATTGCATCAAGCGGACGTGCGTTCGATTCCACGTGCCGTCACTTAGAAAAGGAAGAAACCATGTTCGTGAAACCCTCCGCATCTATCATTTCACTCACCCAATTCGGTTGCATCCTGCGTTGCGGCACGCCCATCTCCAGTGTCACAACGTTTGGCGGCACGAACGGCAATACCGTACCTCCACATTCACATGTACACACGTGACCATCTACGAGGCTGCAGTACAGGCCCGGCACCCCATTCCCGGCGGGGAATCCAGCTGACATAACTGACATCGGTGGCGGCAGTGCTGCGCATCGTCGTTCTTGATTATACAGAGACACACACACACACACACATCACGCTCTTCGTCGCTCGGGCGAGATCCGTCGTCGTCACGCAAGGAGCTCGGTCGTCGTACAATCACGTTTCCCGACCTGTACGACGCGGTCATTGTCATCGACAGCTGTGGAGCACAGACCGAGCGTCGACACAGCAGACGGCGAAAGAGGCGGGCGTTGGGTTACGTTGGATTCGGCTTCATGCCTGATTGTATGTCCTGTTGTACGAGAGACCGTCCTGCTGACCTTCCCGCCAGCTGCACGGCGATCGAAGCGAACGTTGGGTGCCGTACGCCGGATGATCTGTAACCGCTGGCCGACGCAACCGACGCTGCCTGCCGACGCCCGCCGCCGTCGCCGCCGTCGGCGCCGTCGGCGCAACCGCGGCTGATGCTTCGCAGGTCCACTACCCCATCCACCGGACGGCTCCCTTCCACAACAGCGACTCCTGCAGCAGCAGTCGCTCGGAGGCGTGACGACGGCGTGAGAAGGCATCGCGGCTCAGGCTGGCCCGTCAGCGAGCGAGTGTTTTCCATTCTGCAGCCTGCCGCTGATGGTGGCAAGCTGGTGATGGGAGCGAGCCGCCTCCAGGGAGGGGCAGACCAGGGCGCCGGCCCGCGATAACCTCGGAGAGACGATGTACGTGTAGTGCGGTCGGTGCCAGGCGGTTGGTGCTGAGCTGCAAAGCGGAAAAGCGGAAAAGCAAGATGGCGTTCTCAGGGCGGGCAGCAAAAAAACGCATGGCGAAATTAGACCCCTCCCCCTTCCACCCCTCAAAAAAACGATGGACAACACCTGCTGCCTTGCGCATCGCCGCCGCACACGCACGCGCGCGCGCGCGCTCGTTCATGATTTCGAAATAAGGCGGCGCGTGAAGGCAGCGGTGAAAGCAGCAAACGCACCGATGTAGAGGCTTGGCGCCGGGCGCCGGGCCCAAGGCACGATCCTCGCGCGTTTGAAGGGCGATGGATGCCGCGTTTCAAACGTTTACGGAAACCGCAAACGACGCGCGGCCATATCGTAAATATTGCTGCAGCTGGATAGCCCCGCGCATGGCAACGGACATGCCACGTAATCGGGACCACGTTGAAAGGGAAAAAAAATAAAGTTACCGAGCGGCTGGGGCGACGATATGGCAGGCATGAAGTGAAGTACGTTGGCACGCGCGTCCCCCAACCGCGTTTTTTCTCCCGAGGCGGGCACGGGACGCAGCTTACATGACCGACGTGCGGCTTGAGAAAACCTCCAGCGACGCCTGCAGCACCTATCAGCAGCCTTGTCTCGGCAGCAGAGAAATCTGGGTGGGCATCTGCGCCCTTTCTGTCGTAAAGCGCGACGACGTCTGGCCATGCATCCACAACCACGCACTGCGCCTGCAGACTCATCACCTTGTTGATAATGTACACAACGACATTTTTATTGTTAAGACTTTGAGGCGCGACCCTAGATCTTTTATCCCTGTCCCCGCGCTGAATTCATGGATGACATTGCCCCGGGTGTACGACAAACAAAGAAACCGTCGAAGGAAGTCCTCTGACAACCTAAGTCAAAAGGTGCAAGTGCAGCGCGAACCAAACAGCGAATTTTAGCCTTTAGTATTTTTATGTATGTTGCTTAATTGGCCGGCGTCTTTGGCAACGGGCAGGAAGGTACGTCATCCAGACCCTTCTACCCAGATTCTCGCAGGTATGACACAGGGGTTGTGCGCCGGCGACGTCCGCTTTACCACGGTTACAAAAGTTATATGACATAATGCAATTGAAATAATTTGTTCTTACGTTTTTAGGGAACGACGCTGGCAATAAGAGGCCAGCGTTCCGCGGACGGCTTATATCACGAGGCAGTGCGTTTCACCAGTTTCACCAGTTCAGCTCGTCTGGGCCTTACGAGCTCAAAGCTTGTAACATCATCATCACCCGTTAAGCGGCCAGGCCGGAGTTTCATAATTCGCTAGCGGTGCAAAGTCGATTGTCACACTTCTATGGGCCCGAGATCTCTCCTACATGTTCTTCGTGTTTCTATGGGGATGCTCGTCCCAAGCGTAGAGTCACAAAAATTCCTACTTCTCAGACTACTTTTGCGACCTGCTACCCTAGCAGATAGGGCTAGCTGATACGGCCAGATATTTGTAGTCCTGCCAGGCACTTGTTACAGGGCCTGCTACGTAGGACTACGCACGAAGCTGACCAGGTAGGACTAGGATGGAAGCTCGTTCGGCCCTTCCAAGTCATCGTCTCAGAGACTGAATCCGGTCAGGGCGCGTACGTGGAAGTTGTCAAATTTGTGTACTTAACTTCAAGGTAGGAACTGAAGGTTTTCTGAGTGCAACGCTAGAAAACCAAGGTTTTCTGTGAACTCAGAGGAGTTGTGCCCTCATAAGGGCGTTGGTACGGCACATGGTGCCAGTTAAGGTGTCCGCGAAGGCGTGGAGGAGTGATTTTCGGGTTTTGTAGCTACATAGGGTGGTTGCTGCGAGGCTGGGGGTATTAAGGCCTTAGCGATAGCTTTCGCGGTAGCCGGCCCTCACCCGGCCTACCTACCGAATAAGGACGGCTTTCATTGCTTGCAGGTACCCTTTGTGTGTAACGAACGATGATTTCTCATGAAAACATTACATTATTTGGGTAGATCGGGACATTTGAACGCTCGTCAAACGTGACACGCCACGAACGTAACACGCAAAGTATACCGCACGTTGGAGCGGAACACATTAAACTGTCTGCCCCTCGCAAAACTTGCAATCCGCACGTACACGTACGTTCCGATTCGATTCGATTTCGAGTCTATAAAAATAACTTGTCATCACTTGTAGACAGTAGTCGCGTCTAATGTACACGCACGTCATCCCATTACAGCCAAATAAAGGAGCGAGAGCCCGAATGGCGATACAAAATAAACGTCTGTACAATAATAAAAATCGATATGCAATGCCGGACAAGCGTACAGAGGCGCCAAGCGCCCAACCGTCGTCATCTCTTGTGTCGGTCCAAAGCCAGCCCGGCCAGCCAGCCAGAGGGGAGCCCCCCCCCCTACACACACACGCACAAACACGATGTCGTCGGTCATCAACTGCCACATGCTACGATACGTAGTCGCACCCGGTATCGCATGCACATGACAAGGGGTCGGTAGGTGTCGGTGTCGGCTTCTTTGAAGCCGCGGCCGGAAAAAGCAAGGGCGGCGGGGCTGAGTGCTGCTGGCAGCACGGGGAGTACTGTAGTCAGTGGCGTCGCGGTTAGGCGTGCGCGTCGGCCGGCAGGAGTGTGTTAGCGGTGGTTATTCCTTACCCCCTTTCTCTACCTGCACCTTCCCAAGCGCCGGGGGGACGACAGTTGGCGGCGCGGGGTATGTGCCCACGCAGGGAGTGTAAACGGGTGTGGGGCTTCTTGCTTGCTTTGCCGTACCGCAGCAGATTCAAACTAATAAGCATACTTCGCGTGCAAACGAGCTTAAGAAAGCCCAAGCATTACGTCCGCCTTTTGAACTACCGTATCCGAGCCAGATGTTTGACTTTGCGGCTGAGAGGGGGACTCAATACATACCCGCCCAACCCCGCTCTGCTGTGAAATACGTGGTCACCCACCGACCGCTATGTTACCTTCGTTCGCTAGATAGCCATACCGCTAGCTACGACTTTGAGCAAGCCAGGGCAAGCCCAGCAGCCCCAACACCCACGGCGCTACCAAATTCCGGGATCGCCGCAGGCCCTTCTTGTAAACAAGTAGCAAGGCGGGCTCGGTCAAACTTCACGTGTCGGTTGGGGCGTTCTTGCCTCTTTAGGACGAGCGTTTTTGTACGCCTTGCTTCGACTAAAGATCCTTGCATGTAGACCGTACAATCGTACGCTTGTGTAATTTCCCTGAGATGTATGCTTGCATGGTTGCGACAGGAAGAAATGTGCGGTCTTATTTATTAGGTAGGTCATAATAATAGGGTCATAATAGGGCAACCAACCCGTACTGCCTTTTCCCGCCTTCTACTAATGTATAAGGTACGGTACGTACGGACTTTTAATCCGTTTACACGCGTACGGACTTGTCCTCCATCCGTTCCCGGGGACATAAATATCTTTTGGTTTCAGAGAAAACCAAAATCGGTCATTATGAGGTAGAGTGCTGATGGTGTCGTTTTAACTAATAGACAAGATAGACCTTATCATCACAAGTCAGGACAGGTAGCTCCTGGTAGCTGTGTTTCTGGCAGTCCGCTTCACGCCTCTCTGATTCCGCTTTACGCAAGCCGCTTTACCGTACAGATAGACCACCTTACTTGCAGAGCCAAGCCGTTACTCCCGATTCCGTCGCATCGATATGGGAGCGTCCGTCTCCGAAAGGGCTACCGACAGCGGAACTTCAGCCTCGACTCCTCGGAAATGGGGAGCGTTCCATTTGCCCCCCTGCTGCCTACTGTTGTTGTCACGCAGGGACAACATTTATGGTCATTACAGAACCCAGCATCGTGCATGGCGTATCTTCATCCAGCGCTGCCGGCTGGCGTGTCCCGCAGACCTTCGCAGGCTCCTGTTCGCTCGCATGGCCTGCGTGGAGATTTTATTAGCCACCCCGTGCGGTAGATTACAGCATTTTCTTCCGCTGCGATACGATCCTGTAAGCCGGCGTGTGTCTCTGTTATTAATGCGGCAAACCATCGATGTTTTCCGATATATCTGTCTCGTGCCACCGTTCCTGCCTTGTCGCACATACAGCGGCACACGACAGGCCTTCCTTCCATGTTGCTATCATGTATGTATTTCTTGTGCTGTTAGGGTATATCGACACAGCTATACAGCTGCATAGCGATACTGGCGCTGTGTTATGGCCGTGTGTGTTTCCCATTGCCTTATTCCCCCTGCCACCCTCGCCCCCTTCTCCCCTGCCACCTTTCCCCCCTGCCACCCTCGCCCCCTTACTTCCCCCGTGCCACCCTCGCCCCCTTCCCCCCTGCCACCCTCGCCGCCTTCGCCGCTGCCGCCCTCACCACCCAGCCCACCGCCACCGCTTCCCTCACCGCCCCCACCTCCCCCACCGGCTCCCCCCAGCCGTCCAGGAGTATCTCCCTCACCGCCACCTACTCCCCCATCGAGCAAACCTTTCCCTCCACCTCCGTCTCCCGCCCCGCCAACCCCTCCAGCCGCGCCCCCTTCTCCCCCTCCGTCCCCCCCTCCAGCCCCATCTCCCCGGGCACCCTCCCCGCCGCCGTCCCCTCTCCCGCCCTCGCCTCCACCCCTACCCCAGCCCCCCAACCCTCTCCCGCCCTCCCCCTCACCCCCCAACCCTTGCCCGCCCTCCTCCTCAACCCCCAACCCTCGCCCACCCTCTCCCTCACCGCCCAACCCTCCCAGCCCGCCTCCGCCAAAGCCGCCTTCCCCACCACCGCCCAGACCCCCTCCGCCGTCGTCCACCACCTCCCCCCTCAGTCAGCCGTCAACTTGCCCACCAAAGCGCCCCAGGCCGCCCGCGCCTCCCAGCAGCCCTCCTCAGCCGCCCATACAACATGAGAACAATGTGCTGGTATGGAAGTTTCCCTTCGCGAGTTGCGGCACCCGCAAGGCTGACGTGTCGTCGTACTGGATGACGCCGCCTGTGGGACCGCGGCGTTCCGTACACTAAGTGTCGTACTCACCCACGATGAATTCGAGCTTGTAAATGGTCATGGTCGCGCAGCGGCTGCCACCGGCGGCCAAGGTGCCGTCGGCTTGGATCTGCTGCCAGCAGTACGTCTCGTCCGATGACGTGGCATTGATCGGTCCCACAGGCGGCGTCATCCAGTAGGGTACGGAAGTTTCCCTTCGCGAGTGGCGGCGCCCGCGCGCAAGACTGACGTGTCGTCGTACTGGATGACGCCGCCTGTGGGACCGATCAATGCCACGTCATCGGACGAGATGTAAGCTGGCAGACAGGTCCGAGCCGACGGCACAGTCGGTGGTCGGTGGCAGCCGCTGCGCGACCATGGCCATTTACAAGCTCGAATTCATCGTGGGTGAGTACGACACTAAGTGTACGGAACGCGAGCGAGGAATGTTGCGCGGACGCCGTGACGCGGGGGAGGTGTGAGGTGTTGGCGTGTTGGAATCCTGTGTTGGAATATTTCCCATGCGCATCGTATGCCGATGCCGCCGTGTCGGTCATGTCGCACGCGAACGAGTTACACCTCGCCGCCTGATGCTGCTGCTGTCGCTACTGTCGCTGCTGCTCTCCTGCCTTGCTGATGCCGGTGCCGAATTCCTGCACCGGGGAGTCATGTTGAATGCTGCCACCGACGAACATTTCTGCATGACTCCGACAAACTTTTATTCCGCAGACCGAAATAAGCACGCAATACGTTATATACGAGTCTTAAATAGCAGCCTTCCATCCTCGTAAGTTGCAGGTTGATGGCGTTACACGCTCCGAAACTCGACGGTTCGAGTGGTTCAGAGCTTGCATCCGCTTCTCTGTAGCAAAGTCTTTTTAGCTTGTACCTACAATTCTGCAGAAAAAAAACCAAGCGCGTGCAGTGTAAAAGCCTAGGATAGCAACATCGGTTTAGACTTCTGGAACTCGCTCTTACCATGGCGTCGCCACTGACCAAAGCAGGGATGCAGCAACGTTCCGCTGCAATAGCACCCAATATAACACATATGCATGTGCGTCCACAACTCTCTGTCGACCGACCGTTGGCTCCGCGTGCATCGCAGCATGCTGTCCCCAGCGTTGGAGCGTTTGCCTGCGGACGGCAACAGCACCGCAGGGTTCAGATACGGACGCGCGTGGCAAGCAAGGATGTCCAAAGCGAGGCGGAGCGCTTTGTCGCGACCTGGGAGTCTGACAATGAGGCCGACGCGGAGGATGCCTGGGACGCCAAGCACCAGACGCAGCTGCAGTCACAACTCCATGCGTTGAGGTCCGAGGTGCGTCGCAACGTAGCTCGCGGATGCGGTCCTCTTGAGGTGTGTATGCGGGTCAGAGGTTGGTTCGACCATTCCACCTCATCACATCTGCGGGTCCCTGCGCTGGGGCCCAACCCTTCCTGCTCGTCCCCCCCGCGTGCCCCCTCCCCACTCACCCGCAGGGAGCCCGTCTGTCCGGCGCCATCGACACCCTGTACGACAACATGTTCCGTGGCATCGAGGTGCAGGTGCCGTACTTGGAGGACGAGCAGGGAGACGACGGCGCCGCCGTCGCGGCTGCTGCACCACCCGCCGCGCCGGAGGCGGCGGCGGCGGCGGAGCCGCCGCCGTCGCTGCCGCGTCTGGAGTCTTTGCGGTACGACAACATGACGGAGCCGCAGTTCAGTGAGCTGGGTCGGTCGAGGCCGCCGGCGGCGGCGGCTCTGATGACGGCGGCGGAGGCGAAGGCGGGGCCGGAGGCGTGGCGCGCCTTTCAGTCACAGGCGAGCGCGCAGCAACGCCGCGGGAGGGGTGGCAGGGCCCCGGGGCTGTGGGGGGTCGGAGGGACTGCAGTGTGGTCAGCTCAGCTCGTCCGCTGTGGCGTCAGGGACTGGGACTGGGGCAGAGAGAGGCGGAAACAGAGGCAGGGAGGCGGGTGAAGGTGGCACACGGGCAGCTGACAGACACAAACACAAACGGCCGGCCTCCCCTTCTCACCCCTCCACACACACACACACAGACACACACACAACACAGACACACATACACAGCCACTCCCAACGGCGGTGACGGCGACGTCACTGAGGCACCGCCGGTCGACCCCCGCTGTCCGCTTTTGCGCTCTGGCGCCCATTTGAGATTGAAAAACGCGGGTCGCCGCGTTCGATGCCGCATTCGTCATCCGTCCAGTCTCTGAGTGGCTAATGCCAGGGTCAACGACCCTGACCCCTGACCCCGGCCCCTGACCCCGGTCTCCGGCCCCCGGCCCCCTGCCCCCGTCCAGGCCCGCACCCTCAAAATGCAGCGCAGCCGCCTGGTCCGAGAGGCGGAGGAGGTGGAGGCGGCGCTGCTTGCGGCGGAGCGGGAGGAGGCGCGACACGCCGCCGCCAACGGCGGCGGCGGCGGCGGCGCCGCCGCCGGCAGGGGCCTGGCGGTGCCGCTGGCGCCGGCGGGCAGCCAGGCGGCGGCGGCGGCGGCGACGGGGGGCTCGGCGGGAGGTCCGGGGCGCCGTGGCGCTGCGAGGCGGGAGGTTCGGATCGTGTTGGTCAGCGGCTTTGAGAGTTTCAATGTGGGGCTGTACAAGGAGGCGGCGGCGGCGCTCCGGAGGCAGATGCCGCACGTGACGCTGCAGGTGGGTGGGATTGGGGGGTGTATCTGTGGGTGTGGGGTGCGTGTGTGCGAGTGTGTGCGTGTGTGGGTGTGGGTGTGTGTGTGTGGGTGTATGTGCGTGTGTATGTGCGTGTGTGTGCGAGTCGTTTGTGCGCAGTTGTGTGTATGGTTATGCGTGTGTATGGTTATGCGTCACGCTGTAATTTAACGCCACCCGCTCCTGCCCTCACCAGGTGTTCAGCGATCGGGACATCGGCTCCGAAACCATGCGGCCCCGGGTGGAGGCGGCGCTGGCCCGGGCGGACGTCTTCTTCGGCTCCCTGCTGTTCGATTACGACCAGGTGGGCGGGGCTGGGGGGGGGGAAAGGGGAAAGAGGGGAAACCGGGGGGCTGGAATGACCCGTGGGTCGGTGAGGTTCGGCTTGTTTCTGGTTAGATACGACCAGGTGGGCGGGTGGGGAAAACCGGGGGGGGGGCTGGAATGACCCGTGGGTCGGTTTGTAACGCGCGCGCGTCTGCGCGCGCGATCCAACCATCTGTTTTGCTCGTTTCAGTCTTACCGTGCCGGCCAGTGCGCGTAACTGACCCGTGGGTCAGTCGGTCGCTGCAGTTGAATGACCCGCGGGTTAGTAGTTGCAGGCGATTGACCCGCGGGTCGGTGGTTGCCCATCCCTACCAGGGCGCCGAAACCACGCCGCCATCCTAAAGGGCTATCTGTGGTTTCAAAGGGCTATACGGCTGCGCCACGTCATCATTGTAATGGCTGCTCGTCCGTCCCTCTCTGTGCCGTACACCCCTTGCAGGTCGAATGGCTGCGCACTCACGTGTCCCGGGTGCCGGTACGGCTGGTCTTCGAATCGGCGCTGGAGCTCATGTCGTGCAACAAGGTACGGCAGCCGTACTGCAGCTGCGGGGGGAAGGGAGCTGCGGGGGAGCTGGCAGGCCCAAGCCAGGGGCGTAATGTGGGGGCGGGGGGAGAGGTGGGGCGGGGGCAGGGGCGGCGGGCCAGCCAGGAATGGCGCACGTAATTCCTGCCAGGGAGCCAGGGAGCGGGCGAGGTATGGGGGGGGGGGGAGCGGGAGGTATCAAAGTCCGGAAGGCGGTTCCCTCCCCTTCCCTTCCCTTCTCGCCCTCCTCTCTCCTCCCCTCCACCTGCCCTCATGCAACCCAGAGTACTTCCCGTTACGTCCACAACGTCATCACATAACATTCTGCTCCCATCCGACACCCATCCTTTCCACACACACCGATCCTTTCCCAACACCTATCATTTCCTACAAGCCCGACGACTTATCCTTATGCCATGACTTATCAAGGCTTCGGCCTCTACGTGGATAATCCCTCGGGCCCTCCCCCTGCCGCCGCCGCCGCCGCCAGGTGGGCTCTTTCGAGATGGCAGGAGGCGGCGCTGGGGCCGCTGCCAAGCCCTCGGGCCCTCCTCCGGCTGTCAAGAAAGTGCTGTCCATGTTCGGTAGCGGCAGGGAGGAAGACAAGATGGTGAGAGCGTGAACGAGGGGCGAGGGGAGTGAGGGGAGCGATGGGGGAGGGGGCCAACCGCTGCGGTGTGTTTTTCCTACCACACAAAACATCCATTCCCAACACTTCCCCAACACCCACCTCTCCCCTCCCTTCCCCTTCCCTCACCCCTCCCCTCACCCCTCCCCTCACCCCTAACTCCGTCTCCTTCTCCGCTGCGAAATTCTCTTTATCCCCTCCCCCCTCACCCCTCCCCTCACCCCCCTCCAGGTCGGCTACCTGTCCTTTCTGAAGCTGGGTCCCAAGCTGCTGAAATGGGTCCCCGGGAGGAAGGCCGCCGACCTGCGCACCTGGCTCACCGCTTACGCCTACTGGAACCAGGTGGAGACGTGGGAGCGGGGGGATGTTTTAGGGTTTTTAGGGTTTTAGGGTTTGAAGGTAGCGTTGTGGGAGCTAAGGGTTTTCAAGGTTGTCGTTATATACTTATTAGTGTTCTGTATTTCTGCTTTCTGGGGGTTGGGTGGGTGGGGGGGGGGTTGAGGGCGGGGTTTGATGAATGTTGCCTTGTTTGTCTGCTGTGATCCCCCGCGAGTTGTTCCGCCGACCGACCCGCGGGTCACTCCGCGGGCCATTCTCCCCTCCTGCGTCCCTCTCCCCTCCCTCTCTTTCTAACCCCCTCCTGTCCTCTTTCGTACCGTACACACACCTATGCCCACACACACTCACAACACCCCCGGCCTATATTCCGCCGATATTCCGCCGATATTCCGCCGATATTCCGCCGATGTCCCGCCTATATTCCGCCTATATTCCGCCGCCGTCAGGGTGGCAGTTCCAATGTGGTCGCCATGTTTGCGTATCTGGCGGAGTCGCTGTTCGAGGCAACCGGTGAGGGAGAGAGAGAGAGAGGGGAAGGGGAAGGGGAAGGGGGAGGGCGGGGAGAGGGGAGGGCGGGCAGGGTTGTTTCCGTTGCTGTAATCCTGTCCCTCCCTCGAGCCGTGTCCTGAACCCCTGTCGCCAGCAGCCTTGACAACACGGGACATGCCAGCAGGACGGACAGGGCTCGAGGGAGGGCGGGAGGGCAGGGGGGCGGGAAAGGGCCGCATCGCCTGCCTGTCGTTTCGTTTACATTTCAGCTCTTGGGACGTTGGGAGTGTTTCGAGTCTTGCACCTTAGCGGTGTATATGAGCTCCTCAGCCCCTCCTCCTCAGCCCCTCCTCCTGATGTCACACTGCGTTCCTCCTCCCTTTGCCCCCACCGCACCGCACCGCATCGCATCGTATCGCAACGCAACACCCGTGATAAACTGTACGAGAAGTCATACGGCACCCAAAACACACGGCACGCACGCATTACCCCCCTCCCCTCCCCTCCCCTCCCCTCCCCTCCCCTCCCCTCCCCTCCCCTCCCCTCCCCTCCCCTCCCCTCCCCTCCCCTCCCCTCCCCTCCCCTCCCCTCCCCTCCCCTCCCCTCCCCTCCCCTCCCCTCCCCTCCCCTCCCCTCCCCTCCCCTCCCCTCCCCTCCCCTCCCCTCCCCTCCCCTCCCCTCCCCTCCCCTCCCCTCCCCTCCCCTCCCCTCCCCTCCCCCAGGCTACGTGCCGCCTCCGGTGGTGGAGACTCCCGCCCTGGGCTGCCTGCACCCCCTCGCCCCCGGCCGCTACTTCGCCTCGCCCGCCGAGTACATGCGCTGGTACGACAAGTACGGCCCGCTGCGCGGCACGGGCGCGCCCGTGGTTGCCGTACTGCTGTACCGCAAGCACGTCATCACGGAGCAGCCGTACATCGGCCAGCTGATCTCGCAGCTGGAGGCGGAGGGGCTGCTGCCGCTGCCGGTGTTCATTAACGGCGTGGAGGCGCATACGGTGGTGGGTCCGTGGGTCGGTGGGTCCGTGGGTCCGTGGGGTCTAGTAAGGATGTTTTCGGTGGGTCCGTGGGGTCTAGTAAGGATGTTTTCGGTGGGTCCGTGGGGTCTAGTAAGGATGTTTTCGGTGGGTCCGTGGGTCCGTGGGGTCTAGTAAGGATGTTTTCCTTTAGGTTTTTAGAGTTTTGGAGTTTTAGGGATCTCGGGGTTGGTGGAATTTGGTGGGTCGGGGTTTCGGCGGGTCCGGAGGTCCGGGAGGTCGGTGGGTCGGTGGGTCGGTGTTGCATCGATCGACCGCCGATCCTGCCCCTTCGTCCTCCTCTCTGCATAGCTTCTTCTCCCCTTCCACAATCCCGACGTTGGCCTCCTGTACCGCTCTCACCCGCCACCCTCACCCGCACCCGCCACCCGCCACCCGCCACGCCCTCCTCCCTCCCACCTCCCTCCTCCCACCGCCCTCCTCCCACCTCCCTCCTCCCACCCCCACCTCAACCCCCAACTGTAGGTTCGAGACCTCCTGACCAGCAAGCACGAGCAGGTGCGTCTTGTATCCCTCCTTTATTTGCACCCGTGCATCCGTGTGTGTGTATATGTGTGCGTATGCGTGTGTGTATATGTGTGTGTGTGTCTGTGTCTGTGTGTGTATAGTGCCACCCTCCGTCCACCCTCCGTCACACGACCCTCCGGCACACGATACATGTCGTCCTCCTGGTTTCGGGCCGTGAGTCCGGGGCCACCCTGCAGCATTGTCATCGTTGCCATCGCGCCCACCGCCCCCCACCGACGTACCGACCTACCGACCCACCGACCCATGGGTCGGCTCGCAGTCGCTTCTGGCTCGCGGCATCACGGGCGGCATCAGCCCCACCTTGAAGCGAGACGCGGTGCAGGTGAGGGAACGTGAGGGGGGGAATGGGGGGTGGGTGGGGAGAGGGAGAGGGAGAGGGAGTCGAGGGACCGTGAGGGGGGTAATGGGGGTGGGTGGGGGGGTGGAGAGGGAGGTGAGGGGGTTGAGAGGGCTGAGAGGGCTGAGAGTGGGGAGAACCATTGGTTGTGAGAACCCTCTCCCCCCTGCCCCATCGACAAACCCTTAAAAACCCTAAAAACAACCCTAAAACCCTTAAAAAACCCTAAATCCTCTCCCCAGGTGGATGCGGTGGTGAGCACCATTGGTTTCCCGCTGGTGGGCGGACCCGCGGGCACCATGGAGGGGGGCAGGCAGGCGGAGGTGGCCAAGGTGGGGGGGAGGGGGGAGGGGGAGGGGGGCGGGGGCGGGGGGATGGGCAGGAGCAGGGGTAGGGGAAGGGGCAGTGGCAGGGGGGAAGAGTCATGAAGATGAAACACTGGGGCGTTGCGGGGGGGGTGGGCTGGGGGGAATGGACGACAAGGGAGGGGGGCGGGGGCGGGGGGGGGGGCCTGGTGGTGGTGTCTCTGCCCATCCACACCCCGGCATCTTCAACGGACGCCTCGGTCCACCTCTCGAGTAGCCTCCTCAATGTGGATGGGCAGAGACACCACAGAGACACCACAGACGCCTCAGTCCACCTCTTTTTAAGTGGTGCCGCCGCACTCCACCGCCGTGTGTAGCCGCCGCACTCCACCGCTTCATCGGGACGCTGGAGCAGGCGGAGAACGCACATGCCGGTCCTCCCCACCACCCCCCGCTCCTCCCCGCCTTCGTCCCTTTTGACTTGACTATTTATCTCCAGGGAGGGGAGGGCTGGTTTCAGCCGAAACACCAAAGTACCACAAGCACATTGCAGTACCCTAAGTGCATACATGACGCGTTACCGGGTAAGTGCACTTCTAAAGAAAGGTATCCTTTGCGCCCCCCGCCCCGCCCGCCGCCCCCTCGTCCCTCCCCCCATCCGTAGGCCATCCTGGCCGCCAAAGATGTGCCGTACATGGTGGCGGCACCGCTGTTGATTCAGGACATGGAGAGCTGGAGCCGGGACGGCGTCGCGGGTGGGGTTGGGGGGTGGGGGGGGCGGGTGTGTGTTTTGCGTGTATGTGTGCGTGTGTGTGGGGGGGGGGAGGGGGGGGTAAGAGTGCTTTTGCGTGTGTATGTGTACGTGTGTGTGTGGGGGGGGTTAGGGTTTTACCCTAAAGTCCCCTTCCCCCTTCCTCCTCTTTCCCATCCCCCCCACCCCCCAAACACACACACACACACTCTCATTGCTGGGTTCTGAGTCCGTTCACTAATGCCATCTCCGTCTCCGCTGCGGTATTTTTCTTTACACCCCCACCCCCCAAACACACACACACACACACAATCTCTCTCTCTCCCCCCTCCCCCCCTCTTCAGGTCTCCAGTCGGTTGTTCTCTACTCGCTACCCGAGTTGGACGGCGCCATTGACACGGTGCCGCTGGGGGGGCTCGTGGGGGACAACATCTACCTGGTAGGGTGGGGGGTAGGGGGGGTGGGGGGGGGGGAGGTTATGGTTGTTTTAGGGTTTTGGGGTTGTTTCAGGGTGAAGGCGTTTCTGGGGGGTGGAATGGGGGTGCGGGCGCGTGCGGGCGTGAGGTCCCTTTTTTGATCTCCTTTGGCGTTGCTCGGTTAGTTGGTTGCTTGGTTGGTTGGTTGGTTGGTTGGTTCTCACAGCCGGTCTCGGCGCCTCGCCTCATAAACTGTTTGGGGCGGAAGGGGGGGTGGCTACGTTTCAGCATGTGGGGCAGTGCAATGTGGGGCAGTGCAACAGTTACTTAGGGTTTACGAGGGAGACGCCCATTCGCGGTTTCTTACATCTGCATTCTTTCCTGTCGTACAGGTGCCGGAGCGCGTCAAGAAGATGGCAGGGCGGCTCATGTCGTGGGTGCGGCTGCGGCGCAAGGCCCCTGTGGAGCGCAAGGTTGCCGTACTGTTGTACGGCTTCCCGCCCGGGGTTGGCGCCACGGGTACTGCGGCGCTGCTCAACGTGCCCAAGAGCCTCGAGGTGGGGTTGGTTGGGGTTGGTTGGGGTTGGTTGGGGGTGTGCTTGGGGTGGGGAGGAGCTGGTTAGATGTGTGTATGTGTGTATATTTGTATGTGGGTATGTGGGTATGTGTGTCTCTGTCTGTCGGTCTGATTCTTTCTTCGCCCCCAAGGACTCTTCGGCCTATCCGTGTATTCCCTCTTACCCCTCCCCCCCTCTTCCCTCTTACCCCTCCCCCTCTCCACCCCTCCCCCCCTTTCCCCCCCCCCCGCAGGCGCTGCTGTCATCTCTTCGTCAGGCGGGGTACGACTTGGGACCCGATGTGCCCCAGGTGGGGGGGGGGTGGAGGGGTGGGGGGGGTGGGGGGGGTGGGGGGTGGAGGGTGGAGGGATGGTAAGAAAGAAGAAACCCGAAGTAGGGGAGGGACAGAGGCGACGTCAGCGAATGGTCCCAGGGCGCACCCCCCTCCCTCGAGTTTCACCTCGGCGGTTTTTCGTTTTTTACTCCCTCCCTGCCTCCCTCCCCAAGTGTCGCAGACACTCAAAACCGCCCCCCCCTTACATTTATTTCTGACCCGCCACCTTTCCCTCCTTCCCTCCTTCCCTCCTCCCCTCCTCCCCTCCCCGGGGAAATGTATGCGGACAGGACCTGACGGGTATGGGTGAGGCGCTGGTTTCGGCGCTCAAGATGCAGGAGGACCAGCGGGCCATACTCAAGGGCGCGGCAGGTGCGAGCGAGGCGGAGGGAGGGAAGGGAAGGGGGGGATGCGATACATTTGCCCCCGAAGACTCCCCCACTCTCTACTGGCCCCTTTCCCCCAAGGCCCCGCCCTCTCTCGCCCCCCTCTGTCCCCCCCCCTCACCCAAATCCTCTTGGGTCGTCCCCTCCGTCTCCGCTCCCCCGTCCTCTCTCGTTCGCTCCCCTCCGTCTCCCCACGTCCCCAGGCATGTCCACGCTAGGTGCCGGCCCCGCGGCTGCGTTCGGTGTCAAGGTCGGGGCCGGAGAGATGACACCCGCGCGGCTCAAGGTGAGGCAGGCGACTGGACCCATGGGTCGGTTTGGGGGGTCGGGGGTGGGGGAAGGTGGGCGGCGTGTGACCCGTGGGTCGGTGGAGTGGACGTGTGACCCGTGGGTCGGTGGCATCCGGCTCCTTTCGGCGGAAAGGATGCCGCAGGATAACATTTGATTCCCACGTTCCTCTCCACTTTTCTCCACTCTTCCCCTCCCACCTGCCGATGCAGCCCCCCCTCCCCTCCCCTCCCCTCCCCTCCCCGGATTCCCTGTTTTGTTCTTGCATTACACGCTTTAACGCCCCTCCCCCCCCCTCTGCCAACCGTCAGGAGCTGCTCACCTACCCGCCGGAGTGGGGCCCGACCGAGTGGGGCCCTATGCCGTACCTGCCGGACAATGACGTACTGGTGACGCGCATGGAGCGTCAGTGGGGCGAGCTGCGGACCTACCGGTACGGCCGACTCCAGGGGGGGAGGGAGGGGAAGAAGGGAGAAGGGGGGGACCAAGAAAGAGGGGGAAGGAGGGGGAGAAAGAGGGGGGAGGGGAAGGGGGGTGCAGTACAACAGCAAACTTTCCAGGAGCGAGGCTCACACATATCACACACATCACACATCACTCTTATTCCACATCACACAATACAAATCGTTACGCATCATACACATCACACACACATCACACATCACACTCTTTCCACATCACACATTACATATATGCCAACGCAGGGGCCTCAACACCTCTGCACGTGGCGCCTACCAGGTTCCCGGACTGACCCTTGGGTCGGTGTGGATCGGCGTGCAGCCGCCGCTCGGCATCGAGGGCGACCCCATGCGGCTGCTCTTCCAGCGCGACCTCACGCCCCACCCGCAGTACGCCGCATTCTACAAGTGGATCCAGCACGTGAGTGCAAAAGTGACCCGTGGGTCCGTGGGTCCGTGGCCGAGTGTCTGTGAGAAGGGTGCATCCAGCACGTGAGTGCAGGTGGAAACTCATCTACTCATCTACTTACCTACTCATCGACTCATTTACTCATCTACTCTTTTACTCATCTACTCTATTACTCATCTACTCATATACTCGTGTGACACCTGATTCAAGATGCAAGGTGGCAGGATACATGTAGGGTGTGGACGTGGGTGTGGTTGTGGTGCCATGTGACGTCACCGTGTGCCCCGGCGGAATGAATACGACAACAATACAACAATAATACTACGGTCATAATCCCGTCCCCGGTACGACACATGCTACATGTACGACACCGTGGTTTCCATTACAGGAGTACGGCGCTGACGTGGTACTGCACTTTGGCATGCACGGCACCGTGGAGTGGCTGCCGGGGGCCCCTCTGGGCAACACGGGCCTCTCCTGGAGTGATGTACTGCTGGGGGAGCTGCCGAACGTGTATGTGTATGCCGCCAACAACCCCTCCGAGAGCATCGTGGCAAAGCGGCGGGGGTACGGCACCATCGTGTCGCACAACGTGCCGCCGTACGGACGAGCGGGTGAGCCGCCGCCGCCGCTGCCGGCGGGGTGTGCGTATGTGTGTGGGTGGGTGGGTGGGTGGGTGTGTGGGTGGACCCCTCCCGCCTCCCCCCCGCCCCCCTCCGTCTCCGTCCTCACTTCTGCTTCGGTATATCTTCTTCTCCTTCGTACTTCTATTTCTTCGGGAGGCGTGACACAGGGATTCAGTCGACCTTCAGACTACAACGTCCGCAGGGCTGCTTGTTTCTTTCTTGCAAAATCACTCTTCAAACCCCCCTCCGCCTCCGTCCTCACTTCTGCTTGGGTATCGTTTGTTTCCTTACCCCTCTTTTCGTCTCCCTTCGTAACACCCCCCCCTCTTTTCGTAGGTCTGTACAAGCAGCTGGCCACGCTCCGAGATCAGCTATCCGAGTACCGCGAGGCGGCGCAGCAGGCCCGGCAGCAGCTGGAGCTCAAGGGAGGGGGACAGGAGGGCCGGGAGGGTCGTGGGGAGGAGAAGGGGGAGGCGGAGGGGGGGTTGGGCGCGGGTAGGGCGGCGGAGGCGGCGGCGCTGGCTCCGGTGGTGGCGGCTCAGGCGGGCCTTATCTTTGACCAGCTGAGGCTGACAGGGCTGGAGGTAAGGGCGGGGGGGGGGGTAAAGGGCGGAGGGTGGGGGAGGGGGGTGGGGGGCGGGGGAGGGGGTCAAGGGGTGGGAGTGGGGGGTGGGGAGGTGTGGAGGGAAGGTGCGGGGAGGGCAGCACTTGGTGGTGGTGGTGGTGGGGAACAACAGGGGTATGTAACGCAAGCGAGCCTGGAGACATCGGCCCGGAGACATCGGCCCGGAGACATCGGCAACGGCCCGGGGAAGAGTTTGGGTACAAGGGGAGGAAGGGGCTACGGTGATCGCTACGGGGAGGCGGATGGATCTCTTAAGACTGCTAGTGCTACTGCTAATGCTACTGCTACGGGCAAAACGCGGCCCAAGCTCAACGGGGAGAGGTCGACGACCTGATCGATTTCCTGCTCTCAATTCCATCCCAGGAACCCGCAAAACCCACTTCCTTGCGTCCTCCGTCCCCTCTCCACACCTCCCCTTCCACGTCCCCTCCCCTTCCAAGCCTCCCCTCCCCTTCCACGCCTCCCCTCCACGACTCCCCTCCCGCGTCCCCCGCCTCCCCTTCCACGCCCCCCCTTCCACGCCTCCCCTCCACGACTCCCCTCCCGCGTCCCCGCGCCTCCCCTTCCACGCCCCCCCTTCCACGCCTCCCCTCCACGACTCCCCTCCCGCGTCCCCCGCCTCCCCTTCCACGCCTCCCCTCCACGCCTGCCCTCCCCTCCCCTCCCTTCCACTCCTCCCCTCCCCTCCCCGCCTCCCCTCCCCTCCCTTCCACTCCTCCCCTCCCCTCCTCCCCTCTCAGGCCGACTGCCCCTTCCTGGACCCAGCCACAGGCCAGGTGCTGCCACTGCCCGCCGAGGTGAGCGGGCTGCTGGCGCCAACACCGTCACCCACACCGACGGCGGGGTCGGTCCTTCCCTCCTCCGAGAAGGAGGGGGAGACGGGAGCGGGGGTGGCCTCCGGCAGCGGTGCGTTGGAGCCCCCCCGCCATCACCCCGCCCTGGAGCCTCTGACCTTCGACCAGTACGCCTCCAAGCTCTACGCCTACCTGCAGGTAGGTCCGGAGGAGGGAGGGGGTTTCGGAGGGGGGGGGTTCGGAGGGGGTTTCGGAGAGGGGGGTTTCGGAGGGGGTTTCGGAGGTGGTTTCGGAGGGGGGGGGTTTTGGAGAGGGGGGTTTCGGAGGGAGTTTCGGAGGGGTTTCGGAGGGGGTTTCGGAGGGGGTTTCAGAGAGGGGGGTTTCGGAGGGGGTTTCGGAGAGGGGGGTTTCGGAGGGGGTTTCGGAGGCGGGTGAGAGGTGTAGGGCTCGTGGACTGAGGTGACTGCCCGTTCCTGTGCTCCTTCCTGATTGTGCGTCGATCCTTACGACGCGTCCTCTACCTAGCTACATTCCTCGTCAAGTCGTCATACACGTGCTCCCATGCACGGCATGTCGTACCGCCCTTGCGCACCCCACACACCACACCCTACCACACCACGCTTCCCCCAACCCCTCCCCCTCCCTCCCTCCCCCTCCTCCCCCTTCCCACAGCTTGTCGAGGGTCGTCTGTTCTCCGAGGGTCTCCACGTGTTGGGCTCCCCCCCTGGACCCGCCCAGTTGGCCCAATATCTGGAAGCCTACTTTGGGGCGGGGCTGCCGAAGGCGGCGGTGGAGGCGGTGGCGGGTGAGAGAGGCAGAGGGAGGGCGGGTGGGCGGGTATGCGGGCGGGTATGCGGGCGGGGGGTTTAGGGCGGGGATGTATCGACAGGGCGGTGGTTAGTGCTTGCGGTGCATGGTTCGCTCTCAGGTTTTACTTAGATATCCAAAGACTCAATAGAGAATTTGTTGGGGTCGGGGTCCCTCTTTTAGCACTCCTCAGAGGCTCTTCGGTCATGTGCGCCCTTAAGAGTGAGTTGGGTCATACGCCGTTTTTCCTTTTCTCTTTTTCCTTTTCCTCCTCAGAGCGAGGCGAGGACGGCGCGGCGGCGGTGCGTTCCCGATTGGAGCGACTGTGGGAGCAGGAGGTAAGGGGGAGGGGGAGTGTGGGAGTGGGGGGGGGGGGGTGAAGCGAGCACGTGTTGGGTGCGTGGGTGGGTGTGGAGGCAGGGTACGGCACCCGGGCGCGCCCCAGCAAAGTACGGCTGTGATGGTAGGGAGTCAAACTTGCAACTCCACGCACGCACGCCCGTTAATATGTTTCCACCATGTAAAACAACATCTGTAAAATATATCCTGCACCGTGCTAATATCTCGACGCATCCTGTGCAGGCCGCCAGTTCCCCCTTTGAGCCGGCGTTGACTCCTCCCGCCACATCGGCGGCGGCGCCGGGTGCGGCCGGCTCGGCGGCAGCGGCGGCGGCGGCGGCGGCGGCCACTCCTCGGCCCACTCAAGAGGAGCTTGTGGCGCGACTGGAGGTGGGAGAGGGTTTGCGGCGGGTCGGTTATCCGGTTACCGTACACCGTACATGGTTAGTTTGGTGTCGCTTTTGGGCCAGCTCACGAGCTCAGTGCCTTGTCCTTTTTATTTAACGGTCTGGTATCAACTAGGGCCTGGTGTAAACGGCCAACTATACCAACTGCTAACTGTCGTTTTCGTTTTGTCCAACTGCTGACGGTTGCCCCTGCTGCGCAGGAGGCCCTCGAGATTCGGTCCCTGTTGCTGCAAAACACCGAGGTGGGCGGTCGGGTGGGGAACGGCGGTTGGTGGTTGGTTGGTTGGGGGATCTCGAGTCTCTCGCGGCGTGCCTCCGTGCTCCCCCATCCCCCATTAACCCTTGCCACGTCTTTCCTCGCCCCTTACCCCCACCCCCAAAACCCCTACCCTCGCGCGTTTCTGACCTTCCCCCCTTTCAGCCCTTACGGCTTTACCACCCCCCCCCCCCGCCCCGCCCCAACCCCACCCCATCCCAACCCCACCCCAAAACAACCCCCTACCCCTCCAAACTTGCCCCCTCCCAGGAGCTGGCGGGTGTGCTTCAGGCACTGGGTGGCGGCTACGTGCTTCCCGAGGCGGGGGGCGACCTGCTGAGGGACGGAACGGGGGTGCTGCCCACGGGTGGGTGAGGGAGGGAGAGAAGGGAGGGAAAGGGGAAGGGGAAGGGAAAGGGGGAAGGAGAAGGGGGAGGTGACGGATAGGGAGGGCGTGCTGTGCGCGATCGTGTGTGTATGTGTACGGCATGTGTGTGTGTGTGTGTGTGTGTCATGTATGTGTACGTGTAGGTGGGTGTGGGTGTGTGGATGTGGGTGTGGGTGCTGGGGGGGGGGGTGAAGAGAGGGCCAGGTGGGGTACAGGTCGCGGTACAGGTCGCAACATCCACGCGCTGGACCCCTACCGCATGCCCTCCCCCGCCGCCATGACCCGTGGGTCTCTTATTTTATAGCTCTTACCCCAACTCAACCCAACCCGACCCATTCCCACCCATCCCCACCCCTACTAGGTCGTCCGCTAACGCCGTCTCCGTTTCTTTGCTGCGTTATCTGTTTTCTTACCCCATCCCCACCCCACCCCCTGCTCCCCTCGCCCTCCCAATCTGTACAGGTCGCAACATCCACGCGCTGGACCCCTACCGCATGCCCTCCCCCGCCGCCATGACCCGTGGGTCGGCAGTGGCGGCCGCCATCCTGGACCAGCACCGCGCCTCGGCGGGCGGCGACCTGCCGGAGACTGTGGCGGTCAACCTGTGGGGCCTGGACTCGATCAAGAGCAAGGTGCGGATCTAACCGGGGGTGGGGTTGGAAGGGGGAAGAAGGGGTTTCGGAGCGAAACACATACAGACACGGTGGGCAGGAGCGCGGGTGTGGGGGATTTCGTACCGAAAGTCAGGACGCAACATTTACACAAGAGACCGCTTCCCTCCTGAAGTCCTGGTCTCCTGGTCCCCTCCTGGTTTACTTGGGCCTGCGCTCCTGGCTTGGCCTGGACCCACTTCCTCGCCCCGCCCCCCTCCGCCCCGCCCCACTCCCTCCCTCGCCCTCCCTCCCCCGGCCCAACGTCTCCTGCCCCTGCCCGGGTCCCTCCCTCGCCCCACTCCCTCCCTCTCTCCCCCCTCCCCCCGAGACGGCCTTCTTCCGTAACTTTTACCGTTCACGGGCTCCGGCCTATACGTGGATAACCCCGTCCCCTCCCTCTCGCCCTACACTCACAGGGCGAGAGTGTGGCCATTGTGTTGGCACTGGTGGGGGCGGTGCCCGTGCGCGAGGGCACCGGCCGAGTGGCCAGGTGAGATTTGTGGGGGGTGTCGCGATCGAGGGGCTCAAGGTAACCCGTTGACGGCCTCACCTCATGACGAACGGAACGAACTTGAACGTGTCTTTCAGAGCGTTAGTTTCCAATGATAGACTTGAGTCTGACGGCATTAAGGCCCCCGCTTCCTTTGCTTCCTACGTTTTCCATCCTCATCATACTGATCCTCACACGCCTCACACACACCCCAACACGACACACGCACGCACATGCTTGCAAGCCTGCTGCCTGCTCACACGCCGCCGCCGCCTCCCCCCCACCCCCACACATATACACACGCACATATACACACACTTACACACGTACACCCTCCTCACCCCCCTCCTCCCATCCCCTCAGGTTCGAGTTGGTTCCCCTGGAGCAGTTGGGTCGCCCCCGTGTGGACGTGTTGTGCAACATGAGCGGCATCTTTCGGGACAGCTTCCAAAACGTGGTTGAGCTGATGGACGACCTCTTCGCGAGGTGGGGGGGTGTGTGTATGTGTGTGTGGGGAGAGAGTTGCGGGGGGATTTCGATGAGGGCTTTTGCCCTCCCGTGGGAAGGGGGAGGAGGAGGAGGACAAGGCGTGAAATGACAGGGTTGCTGCACTGACCTGACTTGTACTGTACTGTACGGTACTGCGCTGTACTGTACTGTACTGTGTCGCGCGAACCGTCAACCACCAACCGTCAACTTCCAACTGTTGATGACTGTACGACTGCACCACTGCATCCACAGGGCGGCGGCCGCTGACGAGCCCGACGATCAGAACTTCATCGCAAAGCATTCGAGGGCCATGCAGGCGCAGGTGGGTTGGGTTGTGGGTCGGGTTGTGGCTTGTGGGTGGAGCGGTTTTGTGGCGGCGAGTGGAACGTAGAGTAATCTCACACGTATGCGGAAGCGTAATAAGATCGAACCCGAAGGTAAACGGTTAGTTGGCACTTGAAGACCAATGTCCGCCTTAACGGGACTAACCGAAGTAAGTATATAGTCGTCAAGATGTACGACAAGTGCAGTAACGTCCTAACACCTCAAGGACGAGTAATTACTGACAATACTGAGTAACCGTCTATAACGGTGATTACGGCCGTAATTACGGACTGCACGTAACAGCGAGGTCCTCCACGATTCCCACCGCCCTTACCTTCCCTCCACCTCCCCGGCTCCACCTCCCCGGCTCCACCTCCCCGGCTCCACCTCCCCGGCTCCACCTCCCCGGCTCCACCTCCCCGGCTCCACCTCCCCGGCTCCACCTCCCCGGCTCCAGGGGCTGTCCGCCACCTCGGCCCGCCTCTTCTCCAATCCCGCCGGAGACTACGGGTCCATGGTCAACGAGCGGGTCGGCGCGGGAAGGTACGACATGCCAACCGCCAACCGATAACCTCCTAACGACCTCAAAAACACCGCTCTCGTGTTCTCGTGCATGATCTTAGCGGTAAAGGATATCTTCCTGCGACACGGGCCGACGAATGACGAAATGGCGCTGCGCGTTTATTGCGGAAATGTACGGCCCGTACAATGACACACGTGCACGCCCCCACGTGCGTGCACGAGCACGAGGCCACGAGGCCACAATCGCATCGCCACTTTATTGTCTTGTTCTCCGGGACACGCTGCCTGTCGTGATGTCCAGTCGTACTGCAACCGCCTTGTCGTACGCGCCGTACCCGGCAGTTGGGTGAACGGCGATGAGCTGGGCGACACGTGGGCGGCTCGTAACGCCTTCAGCTACGGACGCGGCAAGGAGCGAGGAACCGCGCGGCCCGAGGTGGGGGCGAGGGAGAGTGTGGCGTGTATGTGTGTGTATGTGTATGTGGGGGGGGGGGGGAAGAGGGGCAAAGAAACCCGAACCCGCAGCGGGGGGACGTAGGCGACCGAAAACCCAGCGAATGGAGCGGGGTGCGGTGCGTGGGGTGTACGTTTGTGTATATGTGGAGGCCACCCCTGGAGCTGACGATCGAGAGGGAATCTACCCCCACCCCCACCCCCTCTTCGTGTCTTTCCGCGGCGCAGGTACTGCAGGCGCTGCTCGGTACGACAGATCGCATCGTACAGCAGATCGACAGCGTGGAGTACGGCCTAACGGACATCCAGGTACGGCGTGTCCATGTGTTCCGGCCGTGTGTTTTCGCGCACCACCTCCTGCCTCCCGCCCCCCGCCTCACGCCAACCCCCCTCCCCCTCCCTCCTTCCCCCGTGCCCCCCCCCCCCCCAGGAGTACTACGCCAACACCGGCGCCCTGAAGCGCGCAGCCGAGGTGGCCCGGGCGGGCAAGGCCGGCAAGGGTGGTGGCGGTGGCCGTGTGGGCTGTTCCATCGTCGAGGCCTTTGGCAGCGGCGGTTCCGGAGCGGGAGGAGGAGGCGGCGGCGCGTCGTCTTCGGTTCCTCCCCCCCGGGAGTTGGAGGAGGTGCTTCGTCTGGAGTACCGCTCTAAGCTGCTGAACCCCAAGTGAGAGAGAGCGCGTGTGTGTGTGAGGGTGTGTGTATGGGTGTGTGTGTGCGTGTGTGTGTGCGTGTGTATGGGTGTGTGTGCGTGTGTGAGAGAGTGTGTGTGTGCGTGTGTATGGGTGTGTGTGCGTGTGTGAGGGTGTGTGTGTGCGTGTGTATGGGTGTGTGTGCGTGTGTGAGGGTGTGTGTGTGCGTGTGTATGGGTGTGTGTGCGTGTGTATGGGTGTGTGTGCGTGTGTATGGGTGTGTGTGTGCGTGTGTATGGGTGTGTGTGCGTGTGTGAGGGTGTGTGTGTGCGTGTGTATGGGTGTGTGTGCGTGTGTATGGGTGTGTGTGCGTGTGTGAGAGAGTGTGTGAGGGTGTGTGTATGGGTGTGTGTGTGCGTGTGTATGGGTGTGTGTGCGTGTGTGAGAGAGTGTGTGTGTGCGTGTGTATGGGTGTGTGTGCGTGTGTATGGGTGTGTGTGCGTGTGTATGGGTGTGTGTGTGTGTGTGTATGGGTGTGTGTGCGTGTGTGAGAGAGTGTGTGTGTGCGTGTGTATGGGTGTGTGTGCGTGTGTATGGGTGTGTGTGCGTGTGTATGGGTGTGTGTGTGCGTGTGTATGGGTGTGTGTGCGTGTGTGAGGGTGTGTGTGTGCGTGTGTATGGGTGTGTGTGCGTGTGTATGGGTGTGTGTGCGTGTGTGAGTGTGTGTGTGTGCGTGTGTATGGGTGTGTGTGCGTGTGTATGGGTGTGTGTGAGGGTGTGTGAGGGTGTGTGTGCGTGTGTATGGGTGTGTGTGCGTGTGTGAGAGAGTGTGTGTGTGCGTGTGTATGGGTGTGTGTGCGTGTGTATGGGTGTGTGAGGGTGTGTGTATGGGTGTGTGTGTGCGTGTGTATGGGTGTGTGTGCGTGTGTGAGAGAGTGTGTGTGTGCGTGTGTATGGGTGTGTGTGCGTGTGTATGGGTGTGTGTGCGTGTGTATGGGTGTGTGTGTGCGTGTGTATGGGTGTGTGTGCGTGTGTGAGGGTGTGTGTGTGCGTGTGTATGGGTGTGTGTGCGTGTGTATGGGTGTGTGTGCGTGTGTATGGGTGTGTGTGTGCGTGTGTATGGGTATGTGTGCGTGTGTGAGAGAGTGTGTGTGAGGGTGTGTGAGGGTGTGTGTGCGTGTGTATGGGTGTGTGTGCGTGTGTGAGAGAGTGTGTGTGAGGGTGTGTGAGGGTGTGTGTGCGTGTGTATGGGTGTGTGTGCGTGTGTGAGGGTGTGTGTGTGCGTGTGTATGGGTGTGTGTGCGTGTGTGAGGGTGTGTGTGTGCGTGTGTATGGGTGTGTGTGCGTGTGTATGGGTGTGTGTGCGTGTGTATGGGTGTGTGTGTGCGTGTGTATGGGTGTGTGTGCGTGTGTGAGGGTGTGTGTGTGCGTGTGTATGGGTGTGTGTGCGTGTGTATGGGTGTGTGTGCGTGTGTATGGGTGTGTGTGTGCGTGTGTATGGGTATGTGTGCGTGTGTGAGAGAGTGTGTGTGAGGGTGTGTGAGGGTGTGTGTGCGTGTGTATGGGTGTGTGTGCGTGTGTGAGAGAGTGTGTGTGAGGGTGTGTGAGGGTGTGTGTGCGTGTGTATGGGTGTGTGTGCGTGTGTGAGGGTGTGTGTGTGCGTGTGTATGGGTGTGTGTGCGTGTGTGAGAGAGTGTGTGTGCGTGTGTATGGGTGTGTGTGCGTGTGTATGGGTGTGTGTGCGTGTGTATGGGTGTGTGTGCGTGTGTGAGAGAGTGTGTGTGAGAGAGTGAGAGAGTGTGTGTGAGGGTGTATGGGTGTGGGTTCCCTCACACCACCCTCACACCACCCCCAAACCTCCACCAAACCACCCCACAAAACCCACTCATCTTTTTGTATGAAGGAGCATATCACTCCCTGACCCCAATAAACCCTTAAGCAACCCCAACACCGACTACGTACCCTGTGACTGCCCCTCACACGTAACACCCCCCTCCCTGGCCAGGTGGGCCAAGTCCATGGCTGCTCAGGGCAGCGGTGGCGCCTACGAGATCTCCACCCGCATGACGGCTCTGCTGGGATGGGGCGCAACCACCGACTTCAGGGAGGGCTGGGTGTGGGACCAGGCGGCGGAGACCTACGTGGCGGATGCGGAGATGGCGGAGACGCTGCGGAAGAACAACCCGCAGGTCGGGTTTTGGGGGGGGGGGAGGGGAGGGGAGGGATGAGACATGAGAGGGGGGAGGTTTTGGGGGTTGGGGGTTGGGGCTCCAATCGGTCGTGATCTCACCTCTAATACCGGTACCTGGCATGCGTTACCCCCAAATTCCCCTATCCTAAAACCTCTCCGTTTCCCCCTCCCCATCCCCCTCCCCCATCCCCCCCAAAGGCCTTCGCCAATGTGGTTCGCCGCATGCTCGAGGCGGCGGGTCGGGGCATGTGGCGCCCCTCCGCCGACCAGTTGGCGCAACTGAGGGCGCTGTACTCGGAGCTGGACGATCAACTGGAGGGGGTGGCCAAGTAGACAGAGGGGGTGGAGGGGGTGGCCAAGTAGATAGAGGAGGTGGAGGGGGTGGAGGGGGTGGCCAAGTAGACAGAGGGGGTGGAGGGGGTGGCGGGGGTGGAGGGGGTTTAGCCAAGTGGAGGAGGTGGCGGGGGTGGCCAAGTAGACATCTGGCGGGGGTAAAAGGGGGGTAAAAAGGAAACAGTGAGAACAGGGGGCGGGTATAGAAGACAGGAGGGGAGGGGAGGGGAGGGGAGGGAAGGTTGGAGCGAAGGACGGCAGCATGAACGTTGTTTTTTTATTGTGGGAAGCCAGTATGCTAGCTGGGTTGTGCTAATTCGTTGGGTTGGATAGCTGCTGGATGTGGATGTGTGCACCCACTCTTTGTCTTTTTACGGTATTTATTATCATCAGAGTCGTTTTCTTTTTGTGTGTGTCTGTGTGTGTCTGTGAGGGTCTGTGTGTGTGTGTGGGTGGTATGTCTGATTGATATCCGCCTGCTGACGTGGCAGCGGCCCGCATGAAAAAGGAAAGAAATTAATTTAAATGAAATGAGATGAGAGAAAATGAAATGAAATGGATTCACCCTTGTGCTTGTGCCTGTCTTGTCTGCTTGCCTTAGACTACTGCTTGCCTTGTCTGCTTGTCTTGTCTGGGATAAGGGTTTCGGAGCGTGTCAGAGTGTGGCGACAGTTGCGTGAGTATGTGCTTGCCTGACTGGCCTGACTTGATTGCTTGCTGGGGTGACAACGAGATGTAATGCGCCGCCGGTTACGGTTTCAATTCGCCTCCCTCGCTCTCCCGTTTTCTCTCCCGTCGGCGTCGATCGGCTTCGGCGAATGTGCTTGGCGGGGTCAGCGAAATCGACGACTTGCCGAGACGGTGCGTATGTATGTATTGAGTGAAGTAGTTATGTACGCATACATGTAGGTTGTATGAGTGTGCGTGTGTGTAGCCGAGGGGCGAAGGCGTGCAGTAGTGCAGTCCAATTAACGAGTGGAATTGCGTGGAGAGGCGCCGGGGTGGGGCGGCGCGAGGCGAGGCGGCGCGAGAAGGGGCAGAGCGGTGGTGGTGGTGGTGTGTGGGCGCAGCAGCAGCCTCGCTGCCTGTTGCGAGAGCGAAGAGCGGCGCTGTCCGCTGGCTGTGCCTCGATTGATTGTATCGGTGGATGGGTTGAGTGGTTAGAAAGAGAGGTGAGCGAGCAAGTTCGAAAGGAGTTCGAGCATGGTACCGCTTGTGTAACTGGTTGATTCGTCGAGAGCGAGTTTTTGGGCTTTGTGCGTGGAGGCGTCTGAGGCCCCTGCCTTGGCCCGAGGTAATACGTCGACCCCCAGAACACGAGGACAGGTTCGTATTGGATGGATGGATAGATGGATAGATGGATGGATAGATAGAAGGATAAACGGATGGATAGATGGATGGATGAGTATGTCAAACCTCGCTCCTTACCTGGTTCCTCAGGGGTGGAGTTGAGGCGGAGAGGGGAGGGGCGCCTGCCGCATGCTCCTATTACGTTGCACACACACACGTATACGTGTTGCCAGGGTTTGCCCCGCCGCTGCCGCGCCGGCCTGTCCTTTCCGCCCTTTCATCAATTGCTCCATAATGTGGCGCGGGAAACTAACTAACTCTGCGCCTGTCGAGTGGTTTGACTGTTGTACATGTTGCTGCAGGCTGTTCGTTGGTACGGCGGTTGCGATTGCGGTTAGTTGCAGTTGTGATTGCGGTTTGTAAGACCATCCTTAGCTGTCGTCGTCGCTGCTATACCTTCTTGGTGCCGACCCCCCTGCCTCTCCGGTGTCGGTGCGCAGTACTTCAAAGCTCAACGGGAGGTACGTATCGATCTGCCGGCCGAGCAGCCTAGCACAGCCGAGGCCAGCATAGGGCCCAGCGTAGCTCTTCCCCGTCCCCCCCCAAAGCCGCCCCGGAACGGGACACCGTGCAACCAAGCCGGAGGGCGTAATTCCGCAAGCAGTTTTAGCGTGCAAATGAAAGAAGTTCCATCCCAGTGCCGTAGTGAAGGCATGGCTACCAAACAAACAAGTCAGGACCGCGAACACCGCGTGGGTAGGAAAGATGTGCAGCGCCACGATGAACTGGAGTCGGCATCCAGCCGCATTACAAACTTTCATTAGATACCAGTGGCAGGCATGCTTTCAGCATCCCAGTTTTGAAGGATGAGTCAAGGTAGGACCTCAAACCCACAGCTGCCCGTTCACGCGGCCCGTGCCTGATTGCGTGACACAGAATCCCTCATGCGCGATGTAAATTGTCATTTCCTTATGTCAACCTGTGTAATTGCTTTGCTTTTCCGTTTTTCCCTTGCTAAGAGGTACGTGGTACGGTGTACGGGGTACGGTGTACGGGGTATCGTGACACCGTGGTTCCGTGATCAGCGGTGCACCCTGCCCGGAATTTCCTAGTAAGCCATGATATGCATACACAGGATGTAAGGTGTTGTCTCGTCGGTGCTTTGCGGTCTTCAAGTGAGGCGCGTCACCGTCTGCGCCCCACTTTCCTTACGCAATTCGTGCAACCATCTTTTCTGGCTTCCAATACTTGAAGAATATTTGATGGATGGGCAGTTTAGGCTAGCTCAAAAATGGACAATGTCACTTCCGATGCTCCAGCCGTTGATGCCTCACGGTTGTGGTACAATGTGGTCAAGGCCATCGCCGGGTTCTTGGCACCAAACGACATTGCGTGTAGCGTTCGTCTCACCAACAAGGCTGCGAGGGAGCACTTGCGCGGCAGCCAGCACACCACCATCCATGTGTCGCAGCCCTGCCTGCCCGGCGATTTCCGACGACGCTGGGCCGCTGAAGGAGCAGTAAACGATATGACCATCACGCAGCGCCGGCGGCTGGTGTGCCTGGCAATCTCGAGCGGCGTCCTCGCAAACATCGTGGTGGCTTATGAGGCCGCGAGCTGCGCGCCGACTGCGGAGATGATGGAGGCCGCAGCGGCGTCGGGCAAGCCAGAAACATGCGACTGGCTGCTGGATGCGGGCTGTTCCTGGGGTGCGGCCCTCGTCGCCGCGGAGCGAGCTGGCCATTGGCACGTGTTTGACCACCTGTTGACGCGCTGCTGCTCCTGCGGCGTCGATGAAGCTTACGCCGCGCTTCGCAGTGGCCACGCGCGCTTCCTTGACTGGCTGGAGCTCCGACGACCGGGCGTTCTTAAGGAGTTACCGGAGTTTCGCATCGAGAAGCTGCTGGCAGCTGCGGCCGAGGGCTGCGACCTGGCCACCTTCCAGCGAATCTACGACGTGTGGCAGCAGAAGAGTGAAGGTAGCAGCGCCGCCGCCCGGGCGGCTCGCAGCGGCCTTCTGGAAGGTGGCAGCGGCCCGGCGGCCCAGCTGCAGCGGGCCATGCTGCGGCGGCAGCGCCGGCTGTTGCTGCGTGACTCCCAGAGGGAGCTCGTGCTGGCTGCGGCAGCCGGCAGCCCCACCCCCGACTGGTGCGACAAGGTGGAGTGGCTGGAGACGCAGCCCGGCTACCAGCGCGGGCCCTCGGCGGCGGCGGCGGCGGCCGCAGCCCGCGCCGACGGCATGGAGCGCCTGGCCTGGCTGCGGCAGCGGGGCTACGAAATGCACCCCAAGGCCTTCGAACCCGCGACCTTCGCAGCCGCGGGCCGCCAGGGCAACATCGACGTCGTGAGGCACCTCCTCACCGAGCTAGCGCTCTACCACCTGGCCCAGCACGCCGCGGAGGCGGCTGCGGAGGCCGGCCAGCTGGACTTCCTGCGGGCACTACACGACCTCTGCCAGCTCAGCTCTGACGAGGGTTTGGCGGTTGCGGTGCATGCCGCACGCGCTGGACACCAGCACGTGGTGGCCTGGGCGGTGGAGGCGCTGGGCCTTGACCTGGCCGGCTGTGTGGAGCAGCAGCAGGAGCTGCTGGCAGCTGCGGCTGAGTCGGGCAGCCTGGAGCTCCTAGACTGGGTCTGGGCGTGCGGCGGTCCACAGCGGCAGCAGCAGCAGCAGCAGCAGCAGCTGCAGGCCCGGCGGTCGCATCGCGGCTTGGAGGGCGCGGTGAAGGGCGGCTGCCGCGCGGCGCTGGAGTGGATGGCGGACCACGGTTTCTTGGAGCCGCAGGTGCGGGAGGGCTGCCGGCGTTGCCGCCGCAGGACGGATGACTGCTGCGTGCGTGCATGCGTGCGTGCGTGCGTTCGCGGCAATGGATTTCGAGGCGCGGCCGCTACGCGCCCATCCCGTCTGCGACCTTCGGGACTTGCGTGTCGTACTTCCCACTTGCGCCCGCGCGTCGACCGCACCGCCGACCGCTCCTACCCCATATCACGTCCCCGTCACCCCATCCAGCTACCCCATCCAGCTACCCCATCCAGCTACCCCATCCAGCTACCCCATCCAGCTACCCCATCCAGCTACCCCATCCAGCTACCCCATCCAGCTACCCCATCCAGCTTCCCCATCCAGCTACCCCATCCAGCTACCCCATCCAGCTACCCCATCCAGCTACCCCATCCAGCTACCCCATCCAGCTACCCCATCCAGCTACCCCATCCAGCTACCCCATCCAGCTACCCCATCCAGCTACCCCATCCAGCTACCCCATCCAGCTACCCCATCCAGCTACCCCATCCAGCTACCCCATCCCATCCGACGGCCTTTCCTGCCTCTCTCACTTCTTACTTGCTTCCGTGCATCTAAAGCCACCCGCACGCCACGCCGCGCCGCGCCGCGCCGCGTCGCGCCACCCGCTCCCTCCCCCCCTCCCTCCCTGTTCCTCCCTCGTCATCAGGTGGTGCCGGAGGTCCCCACGCCGCTCTACGTGCTAGCAGCCCGGAATGGCGACCGAGCTACGCTGCGCTGGCTGCGCCTCCTCCTGCCAGGCGACGACCAGCTGCCCGCCGGCCTCCAGGGTCACATCGCGGCCGCGGCCGGCGAGTTCTCCCACCTGATCATCGGCTCGCTGGTGCGCGCGGCCGGCGCGACGGTGGAGCTGGGGCTGGAGGGTGTGGGGCCGGGCAACCCCGGCGTCCTCGGCTGGCTGGCCCGCAACCCCGTCCCCTTGAGCAGCCTCAGCAGCGGAATCACCAGCAACGTCAGCGACCTGGAGCATCAGAACTCGCAGCAGCAGGACTAATAGTCACCTCCGCACCTTGCCTACCAGAATTTATTACCGCAACCAACCAGAGTGTACCCCAATTTGAGAAGTTACCCCAACGAACTCGAGCTGGAGCCCGTCGGTGGCGGCAGGGCGGCAGCTAGCAGCAGGGGCAACGAATGGAATGTATGAAGGGGGGAAAGCAGCAGGGGCAGGGGCAGGGGAAGCAGGCAGGGGGCGGGGCAGCTAGCAGCGGGTTCAAGGGCGGCAGGGTCAACGAAGGGCGGAAGGGTCATGGGCGGCAGGGTCATGGGCGGCAGGGTCATGGGCGGCAGGGTCATGGGCGGCAGGGGCAAAGGCAGTAGGAAAGGGCTCAGCAGCGAGGGCTGGGGAGGGCGGGTAGGTGACAGCAGCAGCAGCAGTCGGGAGTCTCACTACTCGGAAGTCTCATTTGGGAGACTCATTCTCATTCGGAAGGCTCATTCGATCGGGAGACTCGCGCGCCGGTTGCTAGGCGGGGGATGCGGATGGGGGTGCGTGGCGCGGCGGTGGATAGGGTGCCACTCGGTTCATCCATTCGCAGCCGTATACATCGAAGACTAGACTTGGCCATTTATTTGTCGCGCGCGATGTTCGTTTGTTATTTCCTTCATGACTTTTGCACGCACAACATAACAAATAATAACCGTGGGGTCATGCACTCGCTCGGGCTGGCTTATCGAACGTTCGTGGTATGGGTTCGCATGCACGCACACTCACGCACTCACGCACGCACGCACTCACTCACGCAGGTGCTTTGGGCAGCAGCGCATGCAGCAGGTGATGACAATTGGGTGGACGCGTGGCAGCTGCTGCGTGACGGGAACCGAGATACGGGGATACGGGCGGCCTATGATGATCTTCGCTGGTATGAATTCTAATAGCGAGGGAGAGTGATGGGAATGAAGACTGCGTGAGGTTTATTTAGGGGGACTGGTAGGGGGCGGGATGCTGAAGTATAGATAGGGGGCCTGATCATACGATGTTGATAACGACGGAACCTTCCGTCGTTGCGCGGTGGCATTCATCTATCCTCGAGCATGCGGCGAAGATTACATACGGCTGCTGTTTTTCTTCCTTACTTCCCTGCTTCCTTCCTTCCTGTTGGCTGGATGGATGGCGCGCATTCATACATGCCATACATGTGCGCAGCTCCTCATACGGCTGCTTGCTGGGTATACACGATCGAATGAAGGGGCCGTGCGTGCGTGCGTGTCGATAGATTGTACCGCGTGGGTGGCATATCTATCCATCTGGGATCTGTCTGGTGTAGTATCACATGGATGAATATGGGGTCTTCCCTGACATCTACCCATGGGCCTTCTTTGGTGTGATACAACATCTGGGCTGCACGCAGCTACATACCCAGGTAGCTACATCGCGGTGTAGGGTAGCTAGGGCGCTCCATCCTAAAGTTGCCGGCAGGCCTTGTTCACGCACTTGCTTGTTCGTTGTTTTTCCTTGGCTTGGCTTGGCTTGGCTTGCTTGCTCGTGTGCGTATGTTGGATGTGTGTGGGGAATGAATGGCTCCTGTATGTGGTGGTTTGTTTACGATGCGCGGCCCACCGGATGTACGACGACGTACGACGTCAGCAGGATGCATGGGGCGCGTCGCGTCTTCCTAGATGGCCTGAGGTATATATAATTGGCCGGCCGCCGGTTGATTGAGGTAAAGTTGCTGTCTCCGTCCTTGGTGGGCGCGATAGATGCGATGGAGGCGTGGGTTGATTGGGAGCGGCGGTCAACGTACATCTAAATGCGTGTGGGGCGGCGCGTGTTTATTTCCCCGCGGTACGTGGTTGACGGCTGGCTGCATGCGTGCGGCGCGTGGCTGATGGTGAGGTGGTTGACGACTTCATATTCGTAGTTGCGGCGGTGAGAATCATCACGTTCGTTATCCATCCGGGGTTCTTCCGTCCTCCGCCCACGCACCTCGCCTCGCTCCGTCCCAGTCGATCGGATGAATGCATGTAACCCGATTTCGTCCTTGGGATGTTGTCCCCTCGCGCGCTTGCTTGCACGAGTCGAGCATGAACCCGCTTTTACTATTGGCCTTACGCACGGATGGGTACACGGCTTGCTTGCTTGTCGATCGGGGAGCTGCCACGGCGTGCGTGGCCCCTGGCTGGCTGGTGTGCGCGCGTGGGCAGCGAGCAGGCCCGCAGCTATCTAGCTCCCATCTAGCGTTTAAATCTCGGCTAAGTGCCATCATGCATCACGCACACTCCTGTCAAAATCCTTCGAAGTGTGTCAGCTTGACGAGGAGTATGTCGCCCAGCAGGATGGGTGGAGCTTGTGTAATACGCATATATACCGTTCAGATACGCCGCGCCGTGCGCCGCGCGCCCTCGAAAGGGTTTTGACGGGCAATTTCCGTCCCGGCATGTAACAGGGACGAACAGGGTGGAGAGACTTCCCTTAAGGACTACGTAACCATTCCAAAGCTGCCATGAATGCGCAGGCGAGGGTGATAAACATGTTTGTCTGAAAGGGGCAGGGCGAGGAAAAGAGTTTGAAGGTAGGTTGAAACCACGTACGTCATGCACGACAACTAAATCCGCTTTGCAACTCACTATGACGGACCCGGTTTTGCCATCGGTTACTAGCCATCCCCTTTCAGTCATCTTTCGGTATATAGGTAAGCCTATGCACAATAATTATCCTCAACCGTCCTGCTGTAATTAACCAGTAGATATTCAATCGAAAGTCGTGAGGCACAACCGACATTCTCTCAACATACGTCCCGCCAAACTAAGCATTACTGCGGATGTGTGAAACCAGCAGCTGCGCTATGCTCAAGAGGCAGACTTGCTGCATGTCCTTTTGGCGGAGAAATGGGCTACTCGTCCTGGTGGTTGCGATCGTGCATACCTTCACGGAAGCACGATCGGCAGGACCAGTTTTGGCTGCTGAGGACCCTTCCTCCTGGAGCCCTGGCAATTCTACTGGAGGCGTTTCCAACGGAGCTGCAGTTAAACAGCTGAGTCCCCAGGAGGCGCTCAGATCGTGCTACAATGCCAAATTCAACGCTACCCCGGCGCTATTTCTGGACTTCATCGACTCTCGCCCAAGCCAAAGGTGTGTCGATGTTGGCGCGACTGGTTTGTGGGCTCTGGCTTGGAAAAATGAGCGATTTGGTGGTTTAAAAGACGTGTATTTGTATGTGCCTCAATCTTGGCCCTGCCCTACCGACCGCATACAGCCTTTTCCTTCACCGCATCTGGTGGAGCAAGCGAAACGCAACATCTCCGCTTTCAAGCTTCACCACCTTGGACATTGGTCGCCTGCAGGTCGGTCGGTTTCGGTTCAGCAGGCAGGGCCAACGTTCCTTTAGCTCCTTCCCACAGATATAATTCTGCATGTAATGAATTGTGGTGGATTGGGGTTGCCGGGACCTGGCAAGGCAGCGCGCTAGCACCAGAGGGTTGCGTAATTTGTTCGTCGGCATAACTCGTTGCAGTTAGTTTCAGAACCGACTCGCACCGTCACACGGACATGAAGCCCGGCGCCAGAATATTATTCTCACTACATACATCCTCCGCGAGCTGCGCTTGATTGCCTCGTGGTGGCGGCATGGTCCCTTGCTTTCCGCTTCCCTATTGCGCCGTGCTGTCGTCCGCGCGGCGACCCTCGCGCTTCGCGCCCCGCGCCCCACTTTCGCCGCAGATGCTGGAGGGCCAGTGCCGCAGCTTCCCAGATTGTACCATCTCCGCAGCCATTTGGCTGCCGCTCATCGAGTCGTCGAATCGGCCCCTGCAGCGTGACGCGCACGGCGAGCCGCAGCTGTCCCCCGCCAACGCCGAGCTCCTCGCCAACGCCACGGCCCGCCTGGAGGCTTTCTTCGCCCAAATGGAGGCGACGGGGGTGGCGGCAGACGCCGTCGCAGCCGCAGGGCGCCGCGCCGCGCTCGCGTCGGATTCTCCATCTGGGTCAGGGGCCGAAGGGGCCGCCGGCGGCGGCTTCTGCAGCCTCCGGCTTATGCTCGTGGCCGAAATCGTCGGCGACGAGCAGATGGAGGCGATCATGCCCATCAACGCCGTTCGCAACGCGGCCTTTCTGGCGATTGACACCCCCCTGGCGGCAATGGTGGATGTGGACCTCTCCGTCAACGAAGGACTGGCGGCCAGGATTCTCGCAAACAAGACAAGGCGAGGAAGGGTTGCCGGCGGGCATGGGCGAAGTTGACTAATTACGCGCGCGTGAAGGCACACACATGCATCCGGAGGAAGTGCAAGTTATACCAGGCCAAACCAATGCAGCGCAAGCATTAGCGTCTGACTATGCACAGACTTCGTTTGTTTGTCATATTGGCCGAAGAGTGAGGTTAGGCCGATATTAAGCTGGCCAGCGCTTCCGACGTATTGAGGTACGGATGAGGGCTGTGCCGGTAGGTGCGAGAGCTTGCGGCACAAGAACGGGGGGACAACTACCGGTATCTTTAAGCCAACGCTTGCTGCGCTAGCTGTGTCCCCACCTCCCCACCATCAGGCTCCAGGAGCTGCTGTCGCGGGCCCAGTCGCAGCGCACGGCCTGGGTACTGCCCTGCTTCGACGTTCACCGGAACGTCAGCCGCGGGGAGAAGAGTGCGGTAGTGGACGAGGTGCTCGCAGGTAAGAGAATACGGCAGATAGATTAAGGGGTTTTTTCGTTGACACTACGAGAGTGTTGTACAGTAGTTGACAGCCACAGACTGCCCGCAATCAAACCGAGCAACGCAGCGTGACTCCATAGTCGGTGGCGGCGTCGAATTGTCGTTTTCATCTCCCTTTTTGATTTGGAAGTGAGCGGCCTCGCTAGCCTTGCCTTCAGCGCGCGGTGCGTGCGCGCTTGCGTCCCTCACGCCGTTCTGTTAGCGGCAGCTCTCTTTCCAACGTGAGGACGACGCGTGCGTGAAGCTCACGTCAATTACATACTTAACCGCGCGGCAACGCACCACGCCGCCGCTCTGCGCTGTGTCGTGCCGGCGGGGCCGCCCCACTTCCCGCGTGGTGGCTTAGTCCCGATCCTTCCTGTCGGTTCCCTCTTCATTATGCGCGGCCCGTCGCCGCTTTCTTACCCTACCTGCTGCTATGGTTCGATGCGCTTCCCTTTATTTGCCTTCTCCACGTCCAGTGCCCGTCGAGGAGAAGAGCACGAAGCTGCTGTCCATGTGGCGCGATCAACACCGAATCCACCCCTTCGCTGCGGACCGATACGCGCTGGGCCACAACGCCACCGACTATGACCGCTGGTTTCTGAGCCAGCGGGAGTACGTGAGCGGCTTTCAGGACGGCTACGAGCCCTGGTTCATGGCGGCAAGGTGTGCAGGGAGGAAAGAAGGGGAGTTGATGAACAACCGCGGTTCCTTACATACATGGAGCGAGCGTGCACGCACGCACGGAGCCGTCTTCACCCTGCAATGTGCACGAGCGAGCGAACTGGCCTCCCATCCGCTGCTGCTGCCATCCCTGGCGCACCAGTATGACGCATTGCCGTGCTGCGTGCCATGCGCACGCAGGGAATTGATGCCACCGTACGACGTCCGGATCAGGTGCGTGTGCGTGTGCGTGTAGTCAGCGGTCAATCGACGGCGGGCGAGCGTTCGTGCGTTCGTGCGCACCTTGCTTCCGGATGCCTGTCCGATGCGCGCGTGCGTGGCTCGCGAGTCGCGACATATAGCGATGCGCACGGTGGCAGCCCTTCGCGCGCCTCTTTACTTTCCCGCAAGGCACCCATCCTCCGACGCAAATAAACGTGCGCGTGTGCGTTCTGACGCATGCTACGTTCGCTCGTTACCGCGGATCTCCTCCAGCCAATCTTAGTTTGCCGGCTTGCCAGCTGCTGGCTATGCAAGGCCGGCCCAGCTTCCGCATCAACGACGTCGCGCGCTGTTGCAGCCCGTTGCTGCCGACACAAGCAAGCGATACCGCCGCAATGCATGATAATCCCGCCGTGCGACGTATCGTATCATATATCTGCACAAGTTCCTAGGCATGCATCTCCTTACATATCTACCTTTCTACGAGCCCCATTACATCCCACATAAACCCAGGGGCCGCTACCACGACAAGATCACCAATGTGCGCCACGCCATGAAGATGCTCACCTTCATGGTGGCCCCGGATGTGTGGCTCGTCCACCGCCCGCACGGCCTATCGCCGTCGCATCTGGGATACCGCAACGGCACGCACGCGGCCGGGACCTGGGCTCTCGAAAAGGTAAATGAATGCACCGACCCAACCCAAAATCAGCCTCGCTGCAGCTGTTGTATCTCACCAAAGAAGGCCCATGGGTAGATGTCAGGGAAGGCCCCGTATGCATCCATGAGATACTACAGCAGCAGCGCTGCGATGCCTGCTTCGGTGTCTGCTTCGTCTGCGCGCCGTGTCTGCTTCGTCTGCGCGCCGTGCCTGCTTCGGTCGCACTCGGCCTGCTTCCATGCATTCGTCTGCGCGCCCCGCTGCGTGCTGGCTTCGTTCGCGTCCGGCGGCCCGCTTCGTCTGCGCACCCTGCTGCCTGCTTCGTTTGCGCGGTGCTCGCTGCCTGCTTCGCTCGCCTGCGCGCCCTATCTGTCTGCGCCAGCCATGTGCGTTACCGTATCGCCACCCGCTTTGTCCGTGCTCGGCACACGCCACCCAATGTAATCAGCGCGATAAATCTCCGCATCGATGCATTATCTGCGCGCGCATTTACCCCTGCAAGCAACATCCCACGTACCCATCCAGGAGTTTTCGTTTAACGGCTCGGTCGCACAAGCGGGAGATCTGTACCTCAAGGCCACCCTGCGCTCCTACCGCGACGTGATACGCCGAACCAACCACAACATCTACGTGCCCGTGGTGGACGAGTCGTGGGTGCACTGCCGCGATGTGCTGCCCTGGTGGCAGCAGCGGGGCAACGCCACCGACGTCACGTCGTCGTCAGCCGCGCATCTACATGCCGTTGGTCAGCAGCAGCAGCAGATTATCCACCACCGCCGCCGCCGCTAGATAGATCGGATGTATATCGATGTGCAGCGGGGCGGGGCGGGCCTTGCGTGTCGGTGGCTACAGCGAGGCGCCGCGGGCTGCTGGCCGGTTGGCCACCTGGGTCGATGTATGGCCGCCAGCGGGTGGCTGGGGCGGCGAGGCTATCTCTTGATGCACAGGCTACCGATCCACTCAATCAACGGCCCAGCTGGCGTGCGGCGCGGGCCGGATGGACGACGCGGCTGCTGGATGGCCGCCTGCTGGGCCGCGGAGCGATCGAATAGGCTACTACTAAATATAAAGCGTACGTATGGGGACGTTTCGCTTGGCGGTACTTGACTCTGTTTCGCGCTTTGGGCTGTGCGGAGATGGATGGGTGGACAGAAGCTCAGCCTGCTCGTAGGTACGTAGGCGATAGCGAGCCGGCAGCAGGGGGAAGTTACAGCGGCGGTTAGTAGGCAGCAGAGACGGTCGGGACGACGGAGGACACGGCGCATTAGTTCACGCACGCGGCCGCACGCGCGCGCTACCCCGCCCTCGCCCGGCTCGGGTCCTGGTTCGTTCGCATCGGTTCCATTGCTAGGCGCGGTCTCATCTTTATTATCCCCTTCTCGGTGCGCACACGTCGGTGATGAGTGCGTGCGTGCTCGCGTGGGCGCTCCATCTGCATAATGCGTTGCAACGCCATATTTCTGGAGGGTAGCACGGATTAGTAGCGCGCGTGGACGTGGATTTTCGCTGGTCTGTGCGTGAATGCTCTTTCGCTGTCATGCACTTGCGTAGTGCGTGCGTGGATGCATACGAGCGTACTGGATAGATGTCGCGGCTCTATCTGATGAAGGGTCGACCCTCCGGTCTTCGGTGATGTTGGTACGGCGGAACGCATGGCGAAACGCATGGATGGAAATCTGTTTGGCTGAATGGACGGATGGCGATGCGTGGCTTGATAGAGAGGCTTGTCTTGGTTTGGGGGACGGGGTTAGATTGGGGGCACGCACCAGCCCGATAGGATTAATTCTCCAAGACTTCTGCAGCGAGCGGCGGATAGATAGCACGTCGCTAGCTCGGGTACGGAGCGCGCGCGAGAGGCAAATAGATAGAGAAACTGTGCGCAGTCGGTCGGTGCGCGGGCGGCCCCGCGTGCGCGTGTGCGTTTGTCTGTATGTGGCGCGCGGCGCGAAATGCACCGTAAGCTAGCTGGATTGGCTAGGTACGGCACGGCAGGGAGTTGCTTGTCCCCTTGCACGTCAAGGCAGGTTCGGAACTTAACATCGATGGAGCAAACGTTTAAGCAAGAGACGCGCGCCGATGCATGTGCGAGACTGAGCGAGGGTGCATATTGTTGTATTACACCAAAGAAGGCCCATGGGTGGATGTCAGGGAAGGCCCCATATTCATCCATGTGATACTACACATATGCGCCCTACATGTACTCGCATCGCTGGCTGGCTGGTGGGCGTACCTACCAGCTGCCGTACTTGTCTGTATGATACCTGGAAGGACAAGTAGCCCAACCGCATATGTGTTTTCGTGCATGGAACCGAAGTAGTGTGTCCTTTGCGGGTGGAGGCTTCGGTAGGCGGGCTATCTATCGCTCGTGCGATCGACGCTCGATCTTCGTTTTTATTCCGTATTCGTGACCGAGCCGTGCTTGCATGGCTGTGCGTGGTGATTTGGGTGCGTGGTGATGGCGGAGGCTAGCGCTGGTGCATGGCGGTTGCTGGTAGCGCTCACCTCGACATTACATGTGTCTCGTCAAGGGTCTGCCTGTAGAAAGGCCCGGCCTCATCGGTCCACCTGCCTTGGCTGTCTTGCCTAATATATAACCTGTGCACTGTGTTACCCCGACGATGCAGCAAGTCAACTGTTGCGTCAGCCTGATATTTCCACAGTGTGCCCATGCGAACATGTGATAAGAGAGACAGATGAGGCACAGGACTGGCCACTGGCAGAGCAGGGCAGGCCATGACGGGGCGGACACGCACGCTGTGCCGCATTACAAAGGTAATTCGTAACGCATGCCCCCACTGAATTTGAACCCAAGATAGACATGAATGATGAAGGCGACTCCCATTGCTAGGGATGATGACGTCTGTACATCATTCCAGGGGGGGCGGGAGCGTGAGAATGGCGGAATATAACCTCGTACATGCATCTGTACGGTAGCGCGCGCAATCAAGCAAGGACCATGCATGGTCCTTGATGGATACGAGCACGTCACCTCGTTTACATTTACAGTCTGGAACCAATATGCAAACAGTAATTAATACTTTGCCAGCAGGAACAAATCCTGAATAAAACTGAGGCAGGCGTGCATCTATCCTCACGACACGTCCTTTAGCTAGCTGTTCACGCTTCACCCCTACCTTCACTCTGGTTCAAGCAACGCGATGAACAGACAACAGTCACAGCGCATATCGCCCTGCTGGCGGGTAGTTGGCTGTTTACTGATCCTTGCAGTGACAATCCTGCATCCGGAAGCTCGCGCAGCAAGGATTTTGTCTGAGGATCCCTCGTCTCCTGGCAACTTTACTGGAGACGTCCCAAACGATGACGACGCACTTGCGCAGAAGACTCACGGGGAAGCGCTTCGGTCTTGCTACAACGCAAAATTCAACCCTGTCCCGACACCGTTTGGGGATTTTCTCGACGGTAACCCGAGTAAAAGGTGTGTGGAGCACGACACATGAATGCTGCGATGCAAAACTTGCTGGCAGACGCAGATAGGATTTTAACTTGTTGAATTTTTGCCCGCTCCCAACCAACAGCCTTTTCTTTCACCGCGTTTGGTGGAGCAAGCGGAAATCAACGTTTCCGCTCTCAGCTTTCACCTCCTTAGATTCGAGCCGCCTGCAGGTTAGTTTCGGTTCGGTCAGCAGGCCTGCTGGCGGTTCAGGCCCACGGGCAAACTATTCCGTATGTAGAGCATCTCCCGGGCGTGAGGGGCCTACGTACCTGCTGTTTCATGACCCACTTTATTTGTGGCGAAACAACTGCAAAAGGGGGCAAGCCAGTATGCTAGAGAGCTTGCTGGGGGCGAGGACAGCCCTGCTTCCACCCTGCTGGCTCGCACAAAAAACGGGCAAATGGCATAGAGATATAGTTGATGAAAATGGCTTCGGACGGAGGAATTGTGCGGGCGATCTGCGCCTGCCACGTAGCTGCTGTGCTCCTGCTGTGCGCCGTTTCCTCCTCAACGAACCGCCCGCTCTCCCGCTCCCTAGGCACTATATATACGCAACCGCTAAAACATATAACTGAAATTCCCATACGTATGCCATCCTCAGATGCTGGAAAGCCAGTGCCGCAGCTTCTCCGGCGGCGTCGTCGCGGCGGCCGTGTGGCTGCCGCTCGTGGAGCCGCCGCCGATTCAGCCCCTGCCGCAAAACGCGCGCGTCGAGCCGCAGCTGTCCCCCGCCAACGCCGAGCTCCTCGCCAACGCCACGGCCCGTCTGGAGGCTTTCTTCGCCCAAATGGAGGCGCAGGGGGTGGCGGTGGACGCCGTCGCAGCCGCCGCGCGGCGCCGCAGAGTGCTCGCGTCCGATTCTCCATCTGGGTCGGGGGCCGAAGGGGCCGCCGCCGCGGGCGGGGCTGCTGCTGGTGCCGCCGGCGGCGGTCTCTGCAGCCTCCGGCTCCTGCTTGTTGTAGAGCTCGTTGCTGACGAGCAGATGGCGGCCATTATGCCCATCAACTCCATCCGGAACGCCGCCTTCCTGGCGGTCGATACCCCCCTGGCGGCAATGGTGGATGTGGACCTCTCCATCAGCGCAGGACTGGCGGGCAGGGTGCTGAGCAACGCGAGCAGGTAGGTGCGGTCCATCGATCGCCCGGATTACTATTACGGACGGAGCAACCACGCATCAAGCGGGCATACGTGATGTTGCGGCGCGCGCGGCCGGAAGGCCGGTATGTAGCTAGGCGCGGCAGCAGTGGGCAAGCAGCGACTAATAGGATCTGCGTGGATGCGTGCGTGCGTGGATCGATCTGGGTCGGCTCGACGGACCTGGGTCGGACGGATCTGGATCAACGGAATGCGCCCTAACATATATAAGGATGTCAGCATTAACACGCACCTTGCCACCTTAACGCCCTGACGAAATGCCGCTCCACCTGCTGCCTACATCCCTCCATCCTGTCTGCGTCGCTCTCCGTCGCTCAGGGTCGGCGAGCTGCTGTCGCGGGCCCAATCGCAGCAGCGCACGGCCTGGGTGCTGCCCACATTCGACGTCCACCGGAACGTCAGCCGCGGGGAGAAGAGCGCGGCGGTGGAAGAAGCGCTCGCGGGTACGTATCGTACAGTACGGATGCACGTCGAAAATAGTGCGGTGGGAATTTGATCGGGCGCCACATCTGCTGCAGCATGCATTGCGGTGCGCGGTGTTTAATCAAGAGAGTTATGTCGTGGTTGGGTGTGCGTGCGTGTTCGCGGCGGATCGATCGATTCCACGAAGTTCATCACTTTATCTATTGGTGGGCCCGCACGCCATGCTTCGTACATGCATCCGTCTCTTTCCGTCGACGACGTCTTTGATGACTTGTGTCGCGGTTGACTCTGTGCGTGCACATACATGCGTCGCATTGCGATCCGCGCCGCCGGCGGCCGGTAATGCAAGCTGCTGTCTGTCGCCGCACCCCTACCTCCTGCCGTGCAGTGCCGCGCCGGTGATGACCATGCTGCTGCCTACCTCCTTGTTTCCTTTCCTCCCCTTTCCAACCCTATTTCCTTCCTCGCTTTCTGCCTTCCTGCCCGCACGCCTGCCCTCCTGCCTTCGCCCAATCCACCCAGTGCCACTTGAGGAGAAGACCACGAAGCTGCAGGCCATGTGGCGTGACCGGCACCGAATTCACCCCTTCGCTGCGGACCGATACGCGCTGGGCCACAACGCCACCGACTATGACCGCTGGTTCTCGGGGCTGGAGGAGTACCCCAGCGGCTTCCAGGAGGGCTACGAGCCCTGGTTCATGGCGGCAAGGTGGGTCGAGCATGTATGACTTATTGGGCGCTGCATCCAGGGCTGCTGCCTTACTGGATGGTGGGCCGGTTTGTATACATAATGTAAGGCGCGCGCATGCATGTATGAGCAAAGGGCTCGATTTACATACGGTACGAATAATAAATAAACCCAAAAGGCAAGGGTGGTGCGTGCAGCCGCGCGCACCCAACCGCCGCGCGGTCATCAGCGTCGTCCTAGCCAGGGCATTTCTGATGGGTGGGTGCCCTGCTGCTATATGTGCCCCCCTGCGCTGCGCTGCTGCCCTACCTTCCATACGCCATGCAGGGAGGCGATGCCGCCGTACGACGTCCGGATCAGGTACAGCGTATGTACGTAATAAAATGCTGTGCACGATGTACATGTATGTGAGATAGAGCGAGCGATGGAGTTTGTTACTTTCTGCACGAGATGACAAACGAACGGAAAGGAAAGGAAAAGGAGGCGCGGCGGCGCTATTTGTGATATGACCGCTACGCTGATCACCCGGGCGTGTCGCGTTAATAGATTATTTGGGTCGTCCGTCCGAAACCAGATAATTGAGTGGCATCGAAATCCCTGGCCGAACGAAGCCCCGTAGTATAATTAACCGCCATACATAAATCCGCGCGCAACCATTCGCCCTGGCTTCACCCCACCCGCGCGCGCCTAGACCCCACCTGCGTGTATGTCAACTACCGTACGTAAAATACCCAATTTGAAATACCGTTGAACAACAACTAACGTATCCCCCACGCATGCACCCGCCCCGGTGGTCACCCTCACCACCACCCACGCACCCACCAACCCAGGGGCCGCTACCACGACAAGATCACCAATGTGCGCCACGCCATGAAGATGCTCACCTTCATGGTGGCCCCGGACGTGTGGCTCGTCCACCGCCCGCACGGACTATCACCGTCGCACCTGGGATATCGCAACTCGCGTGCTGCAGGGACCTGGGCGCTTGAAAAGGTACGAACGAATCGCACGTACGGATGGTTGGCTGCTGCTGCTTGGTCGGTTGACTGGTTTGCATAATGCGTGCGTGGGTCGGCGCGCGGCCTGGGGGGGGGGGGGGAGAAATAACCTGCTGGACGAAATTAAAGAATTATTCATGCATCCGTTCGGGTCACCCGAAGCAGGGAGCGCACGTTCGATCGTAGTAAGGACGGAGGTGGCACGCGCCGTGCTGCGTATCTGCTGCGTGTGTGCTCTTGGATAAGTAACGCCGCGCCGCTTGCCCCCCGCCCCCGCCCGGACAGAGCTTTCAGCGCGACGGCAAGACCAGCCCCGCCGCGGAGTTGTACCTCAAGGCCGACCAGCGCTTCTTTGGCGACGTGATCCGCCGCACCAACGACGGCTCCTACCAGCCCGTGGTGGACGAGACGTGGCGCCACTGCCGCGCCGCGCTGCCCTGGTGGCGGCACGTCAGCAGCAGCAGCAGCAGCAGCAGCAACTTCCCGTTGGAGCACACCCTGCCGCCGCCGCCAACGCTGGGGTCGTCGTCGTCGTCGTCGTCGTCGTCGGCGGCGGCGGCGGCGGCGGCGGCAGCGGCATAGATAGAAAGCAAGTATGGTACATACGCATAGCTAGTGATGAGTACATACATTCATGCATGCATGCGTGCGTCATCGTACGAAGCGAGGTATGCATGATGCATGCGCATATACGTCCAGTTAGGATAGATGACGCGCGTGCGTGTGTGGATCAGCAAGTTCGTTGTTGTATGCATGTGTGTATGCTGCCAGCTTTGTCTCGGGGACAGGAGGACGCGTAGCGACGGAGTACGGCTTAGTTGCGATCTATCTAGTCGGAGCGAGATAGATGCGTCTCGTAGCTGCAGCAGATAGATAGTTCGGGTCAGATAGATTGACAAAGCATCGCACGCAACACCACGATATGACAAAGCATCCCAACACCACGATATGAAATGTACGTACTTACTAGGGTGTATGTACCTTTTCCTGCTGTCGGAATCGTTCGGTAGGCTTCATTGCTTGCGCGGCGTTACGTATGTACATGTATGTGCGCACGTACATACGTGTATGTGTAGCGCGCGCGGCGCTTTTGTTGTTTGTGTATACTACATGCATGACGATGACCGGTGGTTGAACTGGCTGGATGGACTGACTGGCTGCTGGCCGGACACCTAGCATAGCGCACACTGCTGACGGGTCCATTATTGGATTCGTCGCTGCATGGGGTGGGGGCAGGGTGGATGGGGTGGATGGGGTGGATGGGATGGGGGCAGGGTGGATAGATGCCGGCGTCGATTCGGCACCCGGCACCTCGCTGTCAGTCCGTTTTCATCGAGGCTGGGCCATCCATTTGGCTGTTTAGCAGAAGGAACGATCGGGATCCTAGCTATCTGCGAACGAACGCGCACATGCATACACCAAGCCTTAAAACTCTCTCACTGGGCACCGTGGCACGGGTTCGCATACGGCGGTACACCTTCTTCGTGGAGGCCGCCTTGATTTATTTGACGCGACGACCAGCAGCTTTCCCGCTCGCTCCCAGAAGGACGCGGCGAAGGCGTCTGAACGTACGGCAATCAACAATGCATGGGTCGGCGGGAAGGGTACGTAACCCCCAAGTACGTAATAACCCCGTGCGACCGGTTGCATTCGCTGTGTGCAGCAGCCCGGGGCCTGACACAACACGCACCCGCCCAACCGGTGGCGCTTGCGTCGGTGATAACCTCTAATAAAACGTTGGCATCCGGGGGCCGCCGGATAGATAGGGCTTGTCAGCCGCTCCCGGTCCAGCGACTGCTGCCAAAACAAATAAAGCGCAGCTCGTCCCGTACCGCCGGGTTGACCGTGACCTCGCTCGCCATCGCCTCGCTCGATCATCCCCAACGGTCGGGCAGCAGCAGGGCAGTCGATGCCCGTGTACGGTATGTGAAGAGTCGCCCCAAGCGCACTATGACGACGTACATGTATACTCACAGCGTGTCCCATGACGCGAGCCAGCAGGGTCCAGGCCGGAATGCTAGGCCGTGCCAAGGCCTCCACGATCGACCGCTTCCAGGAACGACTCCCAGCGGTTATGGGACTAAGAACACCCCTTGAGCGCTATCAACCAAATGCCCCAGGCAGCGTACCGCCGATGTGGGCGACAGCACGCTCTTTCTTTATTGGGCGGGGCCCCTGCGCGAAGCGCCCATCCAGGGGGGCCCCGCCGCACTGTAGGATTTCCCATGTCCGTGTGTGTATGTGTGCGCGTGCGTGTGCACCTGCTGCGGCCATGTGTAACGGACCAACGAAGTGTCATCGGTTTTAGCGGGTCACCAGAAGGGAATAAAAGCCGGTCTAAAAGGGCCTCGAAAACGATAACCTGGGCCATCCAGCTTGCCGATGTCGTAACTCCGAAACGCCGTCTGCCACAGCAAGGGTGCACGCCGGTGCACGGCCGCCCCCGCCTGCAGCCCTTGCTGGGTGTGTCCTCGATCGTGCACGGTAAGATAGAGGGGTCGCGCACGCGGGCTGGCGTCCGCCCTGGCTGTGGAAGGCTCCATGGCCCTAACCCAGCGACGCAAAACCGGCCACTCCTGGCCAGCTGCATAAGACGCACAAGAGGTCCCACAAGAACAGCACCCGCTCCAGGGAGCACGTGGCCTGCTGGCCCACCGCGCCCCACATACAGGTAGGCCACCAGCGCCCGGTATGTACTTGGCTGGTGTACGTCATGGGTTCGACCGATACCTCGGATATATACCCCCGTAAGCACCAGGTCACCATGTAAACAAGTACGTACGTCGTCGGGCGTACAGTCCGCCCACGTCATCCGGCCGCGCCCGCAGCAGCGAGCGAGTGAGTGCAAAAAACTCGGCGGTCGAAGGTAAGCGTCCCGCTGCCGACGACCCACGCACGGTCTTCCAAAGTTGTCGCTATTGTTCCTTAATAGCCACCATTCGCACTTCATGTCATCCCCTGCGTCGTCTCTGCGCTCTCCACTGAGGTGTTCTTGCGCAAGTATGTACACCTTCGCAAGCATACGCAAGTATACGCATGCTTATTATACTTGCGTATGCTTACGGAAGGTATAGATTGACTCCAGCCAGCACTGAGGCGGCGCGCATCCTCGATTTGCACAGAATGTAAGCGAAGCCTGTGCAGTAGAGTGCACGCACGTCGTCGCGACCCTCGCAAACAGTTCCGCCGCTGCCCTTCTATCTATTTGCAAGTCAGACTGCTCTGCGAATTATCCACTCCATGTCTACTGTCAGGCTATGTTGTAAATCTAGTGCTTGCTGTCACGTGGGCACGTATTGCCGAAGCCTTAGCACATCGTATCGTTACAGGATTAGGAGGAGAGAGAACTCGGTCTCTCTCACAGAGATAACAGCCATCACAAGTGTCGTCCAGATGGTACGACACCAGCACCGAGACCAGTTCACTAGAGGTCTGACCGAAAACGTCCTCGTTTCACAACAGGCTACTTAAGTAAGCCAATGCGCTCGCGGCGGGAAGAGTTGCACAGTGTCGAGCGAGACGGAACGCGATGCTGTACATGGGGCGGATTGCTGAAGCCGCAGGCATTTCAAATATAAAGCTCTGGCTGTCTATCATCAGGAATTTCGACACTCTCACATTTGACGCCCTCGCCGCCCTAGCACTCAAACGCACTCAACTGGCGGGCGGGGCCCCGCGGGGCCCCGCGGGGCCCCGCGGGGCCCCGCCCTTTTTCCGGCTTCAAGGAAGCCGAAACCAACCCCTTGTTTTATTATTGCATGTATGTCATGTCCACCGTTTGTATGCCTTTGTGTTTTGCTTCGCCCTACCTAAGATCCTTTGCGACACATCATCAAATGCGGCGCGCTTTTCATGAGCCTTAAGTGCTTTGCGCAACTTCCATTTGTCCATAAGCAGAATTGCGAGACAAGCAGGATATAGTAAGGTTTGATATCTCATCGCCGGTAGCTACGGGCAGGCCCGCCGTACCACCAACGAAGCGCCGATTATGATCTCGGCAAATAAAATAAATACACTTATATATACAAATACTTCGTTTGAGTAAATTGTGCACGATCGAAGCAACCCTACTGTGGTAGCAGCTGCAGTTCATTAAGAAGAAGGCTGAAATAAAGCAAACAAGATGATTTCCAAAACGCCCGCAGTCGGCATCGACTTGGGCACGTCCTACAGGTGAGGCGCGACGAGCGAACGGGCGGGGCTTCGTTGCTTCCTTACTGGCTTGGTTACGTAGTTATCTGCCATGCGCTTTCGTCGCCTTGTTATGGAACAAATAAAGGGAAGCTCCGGATGACTTATTATCAGGGGAATATATTATGTACTATATGCTAGCTTGCTGCGACAGCCGAGCTTTCCCTGGCCTAAATTGAAAGTGTTGATTCGGATGCACCTACGTAGTTTCATCGATGCATCACTCCTCGCTCACTCCCTCCTTTCCCTCCCGCCCACCATCCCAATCAACCTCCCCCTACACGCATGTACATATCCCTCCTTCCTGCGCTGCCTCCATCTACATGGCCATCCAGCTGTGTGGGCGTGTGGCGCGATGACCGGGTGGAGATCGTGGCCAACTCGCAAGGCAACCGAACTACGCCCTCCTACGTCGCATTCACCGATACGGAGCGGCTCATCGGGGACGCGGCCAAAAATCAAATGGCCCCCATATTCGGTGAGCTTGATTATGGGTAATCTATCCGTCTAACAACAGCACATCCCATTTTTATGTTTTGTATCGTATTGTACAGATTTGTAACATCACAATCGACGAAGGCAGGGGGGAGTGAGGGAGGGAGTGGCGTGATGCATGGGAGATAGAGCGGGGCGTGGGGCAGGGGGCAGGGGGGAAGCAATGCAGTGAGGCGAGGACACAGCAGCACGCCCTGCCTGCACTTCCGCATGCATACCAACGCACCGCCCCATACGTATGTACATCGGTCATCACGCGCGCATGCACCTTGATATTGCCTGCTCGTCCTGTCCCTCGCCCCGCCCCCACAATGCCCCTCACGATGCACTTCTTTCTCTCTATCCACCGCCGCCGCCGCTGCGTGCCTACCTGCCTGGCAGACGCCAAGCGGCTCATAGGGCGCAAGTTCAGCGACCCGATCGTCCAGGAGGATATGAAGCACTGGCCCTTCAAGGTCATCCAGGGGCCGGGGGACAAGGTACGGCGGGCGGGAGGGGGGGTGCGTGGAGGGGCCGCCGACGGCGGGGCCCCTGCTGGGGAGGGGTACACGGAGGGATACACACGTGAGGCTGACAACGAATGAACCCGGTCATCATAATCCCAGTCATAGCGCCCACGCACGCACGACCTGCATGACGCGCGCGCACGCACGCACGCGTGACGGCTTATTATTGTCGTACTAATCGTTGTCGTACTATTGCGTGTTGCCGTACATGTACTGCAGCCCCTGATCCAGGTGGAGTACAAGTACGAGACCAAGACGTTCGGCCCCGAGGAGATCAGCTCCATGGTGCTGGTGGCCATGAGGGACACGGCGCAGGTGGGGGGTTAGGGGGGTGGGGGGGTTAGGAAGTACGGAAGAGAACGTAGGTTAGGAGTACGGAAGAGAGGAATGGGATACACCCTCCCGCCCCTCCGCAGACCCCTCTCCCACGCAGCCCCTTCGTGCCCCTTCTAGCGCCTTCTATCTAGGATAGGACGGACATCCTGTGTCGCCTCGATCGCTCCCACCTTCTGCTGGCCAACCAACCTCGGCGATACGTGGCTCTTTTTGCCCATGCCTAGCTCCGCCGTCTACCCCCGCGCACCCCCGACTGCCACGGCCCACCCCCGCCTGCCATACTCCGCTCCCTACTGCGGTTTCCCCTTTTTATCGATCGATCGCCCATCCATACCCCGCCGCGCGCAGTCGTACCTGGGTCCCAGCGCCCGGGTGAGCCAGGCGGTCATCACAGTGCCGGCCTACTTCAACGACTATCAGCGCCAGGCCACCAAAGACGCAGGATCCATCGCAGGACTGGAGGTACGTAAGGCGTGCGTGTCGTACGACAGTGTACGACAGACATCGCCGTACTCCTTTTGCACATATGTACGGCAGCTCTCCTGCCGATAGATGCCCGCCCGCACACGGGATGGACACGGCAGCTCGCTCGGGGTGCACGCATGCATGCGCGGCGATCGACGGGAGAGAGCGACAGCAGATAGAGCAGCGTGCGTGCGTGCGTGCCCGAAGCGAGTGCGCTAGCTCTAGCTGCATCTCAGCGTATGTTTGTGTGTGTATGTGTATGTATTGCGCGCACAAGCAAGTGTTTGAGGCACGCGCGCGCACAGCTGCACATTCAGTGCTTGCTTGTTTCAGAACCGCCGTCGAATGAACCGGGCATACGAAAGATACAACAGATTTAAATAGTATTCCGATTTTGAATGCGGTCTTTAGCTTTGTAATACGTAACTGGACGGCGGTGCCGTCGCCGCCGAGATATTTTGTTGGTTGGTTGTTGATTGTTAGTTGTTGATAATGTTGTCGTCGTCCGTCGTTTGCATTTCCTCCCAACCCCAACCCCAAACCCCTACGTGGATGCATGATTTCCATCCAGGTACTGCGAATCATCAACGAGCCCACGGCCGCTGCCATCGCGTACGGCCTGGTAAGTACGAAACCGCGCTGTCGTACATACCGTACAGCAGCAGTGCAACGGCAGTGCGCGGCGGCCAACGGGTCAGAGAAACGCGACAACGCGCATTGCGCCACGCCGGCAGACACGTATGCCACCTACCGCGGCTTCCCTTTGCTTACTCACTTGCCTCGTCCCACGCGCGCGCAGGACAAAAACACCTCCGAGGAGCGCCACGTGCTCATCTTCGACTTGGGAGGAGGCACCTTCGACGTGAGTCACCTTTTTTCCATTAACAAACGCGCGCAATTTCTAAGAAACGCAAAGGCCGAATCCTTGGGCAGCAGTGCGTGGGGGGAATGTGTTGTTGGTTGCTGTTTGTATGCATGTGTGTGTATGTTGATTGTAATATTATTAAGTTGTGGCTTTGTTCCTAGGGTCTGGACTCTGCAGCCCAGCGTACTGCTGTAGCAACCACGCACATACACACCCTTTGATACAAATAGATGCCTGATTCAGATGTCGTGGGTTTGTTCCAGGCATGTAATGTAGAAATAATCATACACATACAGCACACACTCCCCAAAGCATATGGTGTGTGTATGTATGTGGATGCAGGTGTCCCTCCTGGCCATCGACGAGGGCATATTCGAGGTCAAGGCCACCAGCGGGGACACGCACCTGGGGGGAGTAGACTTCGACAACCGCATGGTCGCACACTTCGTACAGGTGCGTCACGTGGGTACGTACGTCTATCTGCAGTACGATGCGCCGCCGTACGTCCTATCTATCTATTGGCGCCACCGCCGTCGCTCGATAACCCCTCGCCTGCTGCTGCCCGTACGCACACGCTTCTCGGTAAGCTGATATCCCAGCGAAAAATACTGCATGTTTCTTACTGGCTGCTGCGCACTCGACTCCCTGTCCCTGCCTCTCGTCCCCGCTCGATCGTCCCATCCATCCATCCCCAGGAGTTCAAGCGCAAGAACGGCGGCAAGGATCTGAGCGCCAGCCCCCGAGCGCTCCGCCGCCTGCGCACCGCCTGTGAGAAGGCCAAGCGAGTGCTGTCATCGGCCACCCAGACCACAGTGGAGCTGGACAGGTGCGGGAGGGACCCGCACCTGTTGGGTGTGTGTGTAATGTGGAAGGGGGAGAGGGGGCCGGGGGGACCTGGACGGGTGCGAAGGGGGATGCGCGCATGGAGGATGGGCAGGAAGCAGAAAGGCCTAGATAAGGAGGGAGCGGGGGCGCTACATACGCAGGGTTTGGCCGCAGATGCAGAAGCAAGCACATGTACGGGAGGGAGTGTGTGGATGGGTGCGGTCTCGGGGTGGGGAGCTGGACAGGTACGAAGGGGGATGCAATGCGCGCATGGCATGGAGGACAGGAAGCAAACATGCCTAGATAGGTAGGGCGGGAGCGGGGGAGCTACATACGTAGGGTTTTGGCGGCAGAAGGAGAAGCACGCGCTGCTGTGACGGTCTGTTAGTTGCCGACCAACCGACCGACCTGGTAGCTGCGTAAGTAGCCCAAGCCAGCTCACTCGCTGACCTGCAATACGTAATTGCGCCTTCTAATATTACAACCCGACCCGGTCCCGCCAAACCTGACGACCTGCTGCCGGCCCGCTGGCCCCCGTCCGACCCGCTCCGGCTCCGAAACCTGCTGTCGTCTTGAACCTTCCTTCCTTCCTTTCGTTCACCAGCCTGTTCGAGTGCATCGACTTTTGCGCCTCCATCACTCGCGCCCGCTTCGAGGAGCTGTGCATGGATCTGTTCAACAAGTGCATGGAGCACGTGGACAAGGTAATCAGTACGGACGTCGGTGCGTACGTATATATGGAGTGCGTGCGTACGGCATTTGTAATGAAATGGTGGAGTACGACGAGCAGTACAAAGATGTACGACGACCATCTATCGAGCGCTAGCTGCTGTACATAAATACTGCAGTGTATGTCCGATCCTGCTGCTGGGCGTATGTTTGGTAGGCGGACTCCATCGATCTTGCCCGTCCCCGCCAGCTGCTTATCTATCCAGTCTATCTATACCTACCTATCTGCTATATGTCTATTTACCAATACTTAATTATCTGTTCGTGTATATACCTACCTGATTCTCACCTCACCAGGTATTTACATATCTAAAACCCTATCTATACCCTCACACAGGTGATTCGGGATTCCCAGCTTGACAAGTCGGCGATTCACGATGTCGTACTGGTGGGCGGATCCACACGCATCCCCAAGGTGCAGCAGCTGCTGCAGGTACGTACGAACAGTAGTACGAACAATACGGACAAAAAACGAACAACAAAATATTTGCACCTCCTCGCTCCCAGCCAGCCGCCCGCCACGCCCGCCCATTGCCCCATTCACCCTCGCTCCCTTGCTGCTGTATGTACGAACCGACCATGTTATGTGTGTCGTATTGCGCAATCTTCGATCGAGCGGTCGACACACAGGACTACTTCAACGGCAAGGAGCTGTGCACGTCCGTCAACCCCGACGAGGCCGTGGCGTACGGCGCTGCCGTGCAGGCGGCCATCCTTACTGCGGACAACTCTAGCGGCAGCAAGGTTCAGGATCTGCTGCTGGTGGACGTGACGCCGCACAGTCTGGGCATTGAGACGGCGGGAGGGATCATGGTGGGTGGGTGGGCGGGTGGGTGGGGTGTGGTGGGGATGGGGGTGCATGCCTTGACGTGTCGGGATGGGTGATGTGGGTGGCTGGGTGGGCTGGTAGGGGATGCACGCATTGGCATGCGTGGTGTTGGAGGCGACGGCGGATGGGAGGATTAAGACGGCGGGGGTTGATGATGGCGGGTGCGTGGCTGTCTGGCTGGATGCTGGCTGGCTGGCGGGCGGGCGGGCGGGCGGGTTATTAGGGGATGCGCACTTGGGCGTGCGTGGTGGCGACGAATGGGAGGATTGAGACGGCGGGTCGACCGCAGGGTCGGGGTCCATCAAGGTGACGGCGGGGAGTGGGTGGGTGGGGAGGGGAGCCTGCTGGGAAGGAGGGCAGACGGGTTTCATTCGTACATTGATGTAGATATTGGGCTACTTGGCGATTTGCCCCCAACCCACAACCGCGCCCAACCCACCCACCAAATAAACCCACCCTGCCATCCACCATCGATCCACCTCACCCTTCCTGTCCTTCCTGCCCTGTCCCATCCTGCCCTACCCATGTCCCTCCTTCTGCCCCCCCATCTAGTCCGTGCTCATTCCCCGCAACGCCACCCTCCCGACGAAACGCGAGGAGATCTTCTCCACCTACGCAGACAACCAGCCGGGAGTGCTCATTCAGGTAGGTTGCGTTGGGGGGGTGGGGGGCAGGGGGGCGAGTGTTTGCGCGCTTGCTTGCGTGCGAAGGGCTGAGCGCGTACAGTGAGGTATGCAGCAGGTAGGTACTCTAGGTGCATGGGCATGTACGATATATAGCTAGGGCATGTATGTATAGGGCATGTATAAGGCATGCATAGGGAATGTACGATACGTAAATGTACGATAGATACATGTATGTCGTGTTTATATACAATCTCATTCGGGGTAATGTGGTTGTGTCATCAAGGATTTATTTGCTTGACAGCACGTACGGCAGTACACATTGTTCATTATTCTCTATCTAGCTACCCGTCCCGGGGACGGGCGGGGACGGGCGCTTGCGACGGTCCGTCGCAATCACGACAGCGAGCACTCGCTCGGCTGCTGCTGGTCGTGCAAGCACTTATGTACGCATGTATGTATGTGTGCTCAAGACACGCACGCCCGTGGCCTGTTACCGACAGACGTCGCTGCATCGTTGTCGTATGTTCATGTCGTACATTCATTCGTGGAAACCCGTCACCTAACCCACCCCCTCTGCTCCCATAACCCACGCCTCGGCCCCCGGCCGGGGCGTATCATTATTATGTTTATTATTAATATTATACATTCATTCGTTGCTGCTGTTTGTCGATTGTCGATCGCGAGCACAGGTGTACGAGGGCGAGCGCGCGCACACCCGCGACAACAACCTGCTTGGCAAGTTTGAACTGAGCGGCATTCCGCCGGCGCCGCGCGGGGTGCCCAAGATCAAGGTACGTGTGTCCCACCGTGTCCATGGATGGATGGTGACCATGGTCGTCCGCCTCATCAGCCCGCTCTACTTTTAACCCGCCACACCATAACGGTAACACACTCCGTCTTACTAGTTACTACATACTTGCTGTGGCCTTACAATACATAATCGTTCCTATCCGGCCAACCCCCTAATCCACCCAACCAACCCAACCAACCGAACCCAACGCAGGTTTCGTTTGACATTGACGCCAACGGAATTCTGCACGTGTCGGCGAAGGAGCAGGCCACCGGTGGGGTGGGGTGGGTGGGGTGGGTGGGTGAATGGATGCGTGCGCGTGCGGCTGCTGCTGCTGCTGCTGCTGCTGAGGGATGCAGGCAGATGAGAGGGATGCAGGCAGATGAGAGGGATGCAGGCAGATGAGAGGCATGCGGCTTTGCTGAGTGAAGCCCGCCACCCCAACCCGCTGCCCCTCCCTCCCCTCCCTCCTCGCTCACGCCCCACGCAGGCACCGCCAGCAGCATCACCATTACCAACGACACGGGACGTCTGAGCTCCGAAGAAATGCAAAAGCTTGTGTTAGACGCCCAGAAATACGCGCTGGTGTCAGTCGCCAAGGAAGTCGCGGAGACGCGCGAAAAGGTACGTGAAGTGACTCGTCATTCGTACTCCTCTCTTACCTTCTTCACGAACTCTTCCCATCTCTCTCCCGTTCTCATCTCTTTGTAGCACGCTACCATAATTACAGGAATATTATAATAAACACTCTTTTCAACCACGACCTATCGCGTAGTAACTACTCGCACGCAAAACGCACGTGTCACGCACGATCCCGTGCCACGTGCCCATGTGACCGGTAAAACCCCTAAACCCTGGATCACTCGTGCCAAGGGATTACAGTGCGTGATCAAAGCCGTACAGGCTTATCTTTCCCAGTAGGTGGGCTGGATATAATGGCCAACCGGGTGGAGTGTATGGCAGTCACTAGGTAACCAACCTAACGTACTCAAAGTGATAAGAGCTCGTAACTCCGCTGCCACCGTACGTACTTCAGGTTCCTTGGTGATATGTACGTATGCGTATGTGGCCCTTGCTGACGATGAAACTGAAACCCCCGCCACTGATGGCAAACCCGCAGGAACTGCAGACGGCGCTCAGCAACCTGCAGGACAAGGTCGGGGCAATGGCTGAGGACTTCAGCGACATCCGGTCCACTCTGCAGAAGCTCAGCCACAGGAGCGACCAGCTCCACGAGCTGCTGCTGCTCAAGCACTTGGGCGGCTCGGCGGTGGAGTCGTCGACCCTGCTGGGCCCTCGCAGGTCCTGCCTGTACGGCATTGTCCAGGGCTTCGTCGGCTCCTCGCTCGTGGACATCACGTCCACGGACAAGCTGCAGCTCATGGCGTTGCAGCTGGCCCACGATAAGAAGCTGGAGCCGGAGCCTCAGCTCTGCGAGATTGTGGAGCTGTGGGACATGGCGACGGCGGCCGTTCAGGCAGCAGGCGGCAGCGGGGCCGCTCAGGCAGCAGGCGGCAGCGGGGCCGCTCAGGCCGGCGGCAGTGCGGCCGCTCAGGCGGGGGGCAGCGCGGCCGCTCAGCAGGCCGGCGGCAGCGGGGCCGCTCAGAAGGCAGGCGGCAGCGGGGCCGCGCCAGGCGGCATCGCGACGCCATCACCCGTCAAGGCCAGCAGGCCCGCGGAGGTGAGCCCAAAGCGCGTCCCAAAACCCACACAGCTTTTGGGGGAAGAAAGACACGCACATTACCTGCATGCACCAAGTCCTGGTTCGACTTGTTGATGCAATACTTCGATCGACTTGATGCCAATGGACCCGCGCGCTTGATGAGCGCTTTGTCTATCTACTACGTTGCACCAAGGAAAAAGCCCGGCTGGCCGCATTGGGCGTGCAGAAGACCGCACTCAAGGCTAACAACTTTGCCAATTCCAAACGTCCGCCATGCATCCAAATCCTTTTCCCGCCCTCAGAAGGACGACAAGGCGGCCGGGAAGAAGCAGAAGACCTCCGAGGGCCCGGCCAACCGGTACTAGAAGGTTTCATGATGAAGGGCGGCCACACCTTGACCGACCACAAGTCCGATTGCCTCAAGCACCGCAAGGGACGCGCCTAGAAGGCGCTGGCCCAAATTGCGCGACTCGAGATAGAGCAAGATGGAGGAGTAGAGCTCCGGCAAATAAAAACTTGTTGATTGGGCAGGGCTAGCGATCGATCGAGCAGAGCACGGGTGATAGGCCGCCAGCTGATGCGCTAATGGACGATGGTGCTTAACCCAAACCCTCGCTAGACAGACGGAGACTTAACTCTTGTTCGTTCCCGTTTGCGATCCGTAACATGCATTATTGTGATCGCATGTTAACTGTTACTGCCTGACGAGTTTCGAAGGGAGGAGAGCGACCTCGGACGATAACATACAGTCTCTGTCCCTCTCTGTCCACGTTTTGCCTCACCAACCAACCAAATTGTTATTGGACACCAACGTCTCGCACGAATTTGCTTGCATTGTGTGGATCAATCATCCCCTAGGATCCCGTTGGAAGTGCCTGAGAGTTAGGGCGCTGAATGTGTGGCCAAGAGGTCATCAGTTCGATCCTGACCTTTGCAGACGGAGGGCTGGGTGACCGATGGGGGCCCTAGTGTGGGAACAAACAGCAGGTGATCGCATGGCTCTTTAGCCATGCCCCTGTCCCCTGCACTTGTAGAACTCTTCACGCTGTGATCCGAGTGAGACGGAGCCCAGACACGGAGTGGGTGGGAAAAGCAACCCATCTTAGTCAAAAGGCGGTCACCGCGGTAGTGGGCTGTACCCGCCGAGGATGGATCGGTCTGCTCCCTTAACACACGCTAGGTCTTCCGGTCCAGCGTAAGCTTTCCTTTTCCTTTTCCTTTTCCTTACACACACATCAGCCAATGGCAGAAACACTACTTGTGCTGCAAGCGTAAGAATCCAGAGCACAGGGTGTCCTGGATGACTGCATAGGGTGGGGTCAAGGTAAACGTACAGGTGCTGTTAGTTGTTTAGGGTTTTAGCTTAGGGTTTTATTAGGGTAACGCTGCCCGCGGTCGGTTCGCAGCGTACGTACCGCCCCGGGACGGCGGAACGGCGGCTGGAGTCGGCTGACTCACCACGTGATGTGATGATACGTTTCTGTGTGTGGTGTTGGCACTGATGTCACGAAAGCGCATCCACTCATAAATACGTTCGAGCGACCCACGTTCGGCAATGGTTTCGATCCTGCCTTGGATCGTAGGTGCTTCGTTACATACAAGTATACCGTATATATACCGTATACCTCACTGTCAGCAGCCTGTTTTCATCGAGGTTGGGCCACTATGTTGCGTGGATGCAACGCCGCTATGCTGGGCCCTAGCCACCTACTGCTGCCAACCAACGCGCACAAAATCAGCGGCGGACGCATTCTGCGGCAGATTCGATCGTGTGTGCGTGGGCGGGCGGTTGTAGATGTGCGATCGGCGGATGGAACGATGAGGTCCATCACATGTACGCATGTTCTCGCCAACCGCTTAAAAATAGATACCGTAATGCGGCACTTGTCATTTCCCGTATATACGTACATCCAACATCCACGCGTCCAGAGTGTCGCAAGCAAACCCAAACATCCCGCCCCGCCCAGCGAGTATCCAACCAGCATAAACACGTAAGCCACGCAGTTCCGTACGGTTTCTTTGCGACGCCGCCCGGATTATCTTCGCTATCTACCGCCGTGCAAGCGCAGCCACCGCAGCTCCTGGCCGGCGGCTGGCGCTACCTTGGCTGGGTATATCTTCGTTGAGCCCACTACCGCAACAACGAACCACAACAGCGGCCAGGTGTCAGCCAAACTGTATGCTCATGAATGCGGCGGGGCAACAAAGTCGGGCGACGGCGGTCCCAACTAACGCACGCACACAAGGTCATTTAGCTCCTCTGTACGTAGTCGCTATTAGACACCCTTTCGGGCGCCTCGGCCATAACTGCGCACTGTCATTTATTCGGGTTTGGTGTTTGTCTTATCGTTTGCCTTAGCTCGCTCTACATCGTGATATGGCATTCAAAAGGAAAGCTGGCTGCAGGGATAGCCGGCTGGTGATATTCACGGCCACAGTTGTTTAGCACGTACAGCCTTATCGATCAGTGTCGCTTACTTTTTCCGGTTCATTGCATACATACAGCATTGCATGCTGGAAACGGCGAGCGGCGGCGCGGGCTGACCTGGCACCGAGGACGCTGGTCCAACGGACACGGCCTAGACGCCCAAAATGGTTCGAGAGCCAACCGACCCGTGGGTCTAAATCTTTGGCCGCGAGTGAAGGGCTGATGTCTGGCAGCCCATTCAAGGAAGCAGTGAGGGATGCACGGTGTATGAGAAACGCCTTGTCGCGATAACTGGACGGACGGACGACTTTCGGAACCGATGGTTAGCTTTGACAGTTGGGCGCGCGGCTGGGCGGACTTATTAACATTCCAAAGTCGATCGTCGATGGAGCCTTCGAGATACATCGCGCGCTTGCGGCCCGTGTCACCCTGGAGCTTCGTTTTACGCAAATTACTTTAAACAGTCATGACAAAGCTCGAGCTCAGCATATGTTCACGCAGTAATTGACGCTAATCCATGTAATAGATCACATCATCACTACTGCACAACGGATTTGTACACCAAGTTATTACCTGCTGTGGACATCCAGCAGCAGCAGTCTGTTGTAAAGAAGGCCGAAATAAAGCATACAAGATGGCTTCCACGACGCCAGCAGTCGGCATCGACTTGGGCACCACCTACAGGCGAGGCGCGACGAGCGGAGCGGACGGACGGGCGGGGCTTCGTTGCTTCCTTGCTTATCTGCGCTTGCGTCTCCTTGTTATCACACAAAGAAATGCTCCAGATGCCTTACATTAACTACATATTATTATGTACTCTAGACTCGCTTGCTGCGACATACAGGAGCTGAGCTTTCCCTGATTCGGATGCATGCGCCGCCTAGTTTCATGCATCACGCACGCCGACTGGGCACGGCGCAGCGGCCTTTGTTGGAGATGAAGCGGTGCCAAAATAAATGTCCTGCGTACCGTGGCGCTTCCGATTATGCGCGCGCCAATAATCCAGAAGATTCGTTCCGAAACGCGGCCGTGCGTCGAGACGAAGCCGTAACGCGCGGCAGCATTGATTGATCCCTCGCTGCCCGCGCTGCTTTCGCTTCTCCCCTCCCATCCCCACTTCACCCCATCCACTTCCTCCTCCCGCCCTCCATCTATCCCTCCCGCGCACGCGACGCACCACGACGCACCCTCCCAAGCAACCTCCTCCTACATATGTATGTATGTACACGCATGTACGGATAATATCCCATCCCTTATTATTACCTGCGTGCTTCCGTCATGCATGCAAATGCATGTATGTATGTACGTACATATCCCTTTATTTACTTACCTTCGTTCCTGCGCTGCCTCCATGCCTCCATCCAATCAGCTGCGTGGGCGTGTGGCGCGATGACCGCGTGGAGATCGTGGCCAACTCGCAGGGCAACCGAACAACGCCATCCTACGTCGCATTCACCAACACGGAGCGGCTCATCGGGGACGCGGCCAAAAATCAAGTGGCCATGAACCCGCACAACACCGTGTTCGGTGAGCTGGATCTGTATATATCCTACGTATCTAATAACAACAGTACATCCCCTTTTGTATATGTTTATCATGTTTTACGGAACGATGTGAACGAAGCGAAATACAATCGAGGAAGATAGACAGGGGGAGTGAGGGAGGGAGTGGAGTGATGAGAGAGCGGGAAGTGGGGCGTGGGGCAGGGGGGGAGCAACGCAGTGAGGCGAGGACACAGCAGCACGCCCTGCACGTCCGCATGCATGCCATCGCACGCATCGCCCCAGCCATACGTACGTACATCGGTCATCACGCACGCACCTTGCCTGCTCGCCCCGCCGATCCTCGCCCCGCCCCCACATAAATGCCCCTCACGATGCCCCTCTTTCTCTCTATCCACCGCGCGCTGCGTACCGGCTGTATCGATGGCAGACGCCAAGCGGCTCATCGGGCGCAAGTTCAGCGACTCGGTCGTCCAGGAGGACATGAAGCACTGGCCCTTCAAGGTCATCCAGGGGCCAGGGGACAAGGTACGGCGGGCGGGGGGGCTGGAGGGCGGGGCCGCCGACGGCGGGTGGGGGCCTGCTGGGGAGGGGTACATACACGGAGGGGTACACACATACATGAACCATACGCTAATCGACACACAGATAATTGGCAGGCAGATTTAGCCAGGGCCCTGCCGTTTGAATGAAGACAAGCAGCACGCAAACAAGCAAGCTTCGTTCCGAGCTCACCGCATGCATGGCTTTGTTGGTCGTATGTACTGATCGTTGTCGTACTACTGCGTGTTGCCGTACATGTACTGCAGCCCCTGATCCAGGTGGAGTACAAGTACGAGACCAAGACGTTCGCCCCCGAGGAGATCAGCTCCATGGTGCTGGTGGCCATGAGGGACACGGCGCAGGTGGGGGGTTAGGGGGGCGGGGGGGTTAGGAAGTACGGAAGAGAACGTAGGTTAGGAAGTACGGAAGCGAGGAGTGGGATGCACCCTCCCGCCACTACGCAGCCCTCTCTATCTCCCACCCTAATCCTTTCGTGCTCCTTCTAGCGCCTTCTAGATAGCTAGAATAGGATATCCCGCGCCTCATCATCAATCGCTAGCTCGCTCGCTCCCACCTGTCCGTCTGGCTAACCCCGGCGGGCGGCTCTTCTTCTCCTTACACCTGCCCATCTATCTACCCACGCCTATCCCCACCTACACACGCCCACCTACCCCCGCCTACCATATCCCTCTCCCTGCGTGCTGCGGTTTCACCTTTTATTATCGATCGATCCCGCCGTATAAACCCGCCCTACCTGAAATGAAACCGCGCGCCGCAGTCGTACCTGGGTCCCAGCGCCCGGGTGAGCCAATCGGTCATCACGGTGCCCGCCTACTTCAACGACTCCCAGCGCCAGGCCACCAAGGACGCAGGATCCATCGCAGGACTGGAGGTACGATACGCGTGCGTGTCGTACGACTGTACATACGACAGACACCGCAGTACTCCTGCTTACATATGTACGGCGACTCTCCTGATGATGATGCCCGCCGCCCGTCGCGTGCTCTGCCGTGTAGAAATATGATGATCTTTGTAGATGTTAAGGTCATTAGGTGAGGTTCATCACCGATCGGTGTGTGTGTGGTGGATAATAAAGTTGTCGCCGTTGTCGTAACGTTATCATCTTCCGTCGTTTTTATATCCTCTCAACCACAACCCCAAACCCAGCCCCAACCCCAAACCCCTACCTGGATGCATGATTTCCATCCAGGTACTGCGAATCATCAACGAGCCCACGGCCGCTGCCATCGCGTACGGCCTGGTAAGTACGACACTTTGTCGTCGTATGTATATACAACAGCAGTACGACGGCAGTGTGCGACCGACGGGTCAGACGAACGCGACAACGCGCATGGCGCCGCGCGCGCCGACAGACAGGCCATCGCGGCTTCGCTTCGCTTACTCATTAGTCCGCCTTCTTAATTCTTACTAATTTTGTACCATTATTATTAATTTTGTACCGCTCGCTCGTACTCGCTCATCGGACTTATTCCTCTCCGTCGTCCCACGCACGCGTGCGCAGGACAAGAAGACTTCCGCTGACGTGTCCGGAGTACGGCATGGGGAGCGCCACGTGCTCATCTTCGACTTGGGAGGGGGCACCTTCGACGTGAGTCAGATTTTCCTTTCAACAATCGCGTGCAATTTGTAAGAAACGCAAAAGTATATTCTCCCGAATGTCCTTGCTTTATTTTCTCCTGCCTGCTCTTGCATGCTTTATCAATTGGCATAAAACCCCTAAAACAACCCTAAAAACCCTAAACACCCTAAACCCTAAAAACTCTTAAGACGCTAAAACCCAATATTGCATTCGTATGTGGATGCAGGTGTCCCTCCTGGCCATCGACGAGGGCATATTCGAGGTCAAGGCCACCAGCGGCGACACGCACCTGGGGGGAGAGGACTTTGACAACCGCATGGTCGCACATTTCGTACAGGTGCGTGCGTTACGTACGTGAGTTACGTCTGTCTATCTGTTTTTTTATATATTATTTATATTACCCGCCGACTCCCTCGCTTACTTGATCGTTACTGCAATCTCGCACGTACGTTCTTCCTTACATCTTGCTTGCATTACTATTCCCACGTACCCACACGCTTCTCGGTAATCAGCTGGTATCCCAGCGAATGCTGCATGCATGCTCCTTATTATGACAGCGTGTAGCTCGCGAAAACTGCGCACTCGACTCCCTTCCCCTACCTCTCGTCTCCTCTCGTCCCCGCCGCTCGTCCCATCTCGCTATCCCCAGGAGTTTAAGCGCAAGCACGGCGGCAAGGATCTGAGCGCCAGCCCCCGCGCGCTCCGCCGCCTGCGCACCGCCTGTGAGAGGGCCAAGCGAGTGCTGTCATCAGCCACCCAGACCACAGTAGAGCTGGACAGGTGGGTGCAGGGGCGGGGTTGTGTGTATGTATGGGCGGGTGCGGGAGGGTGTGGAGGTGTGTGTAGGTGTGTGTATGTGGCTGTGGTCGGGTAGATATATAGGTGGGGAGCTGGACAGGTGCGGGAGGGCGGATGAGTGTATGTGTGTATGGGCGGGTGCGGGGTAGGTTTATGGGTGGGGCTGGACAGGTGCGTGTATGTATGGGGGTGTGTAGGGGGTGGGTGTGGGGGGCTGGACAGGTAGGTGCGGGCGTTGTGTATGTGTATGTGTATACGTATGTGTGGGATCGGGATGGGGAGCTGGACGGGTGCGCAGGGGGATACTATGCAGGCATGGCATGGAGGACAGGAAGCGAAACGGAAGGCCTAGATACGTAGATAGCGCGGGAGCGAGGGCGCTACGAATTTATTAGGGATTTTGTCGCAGATGGGAAAGCACACACGCACTGTTGTAACGATCGCTTAGTTGCCGTTTTCAGCATTCGCCCAACCAACTAACTGACCAAACAACCAACCAACCAACCGACCGACCTGCTGGTAGGTACGTAGCTGCATGATGAGTAAGTCAGCCAGTCGATCGAGAAGGTGCCCCAATTGTCGCGCCTCCAACCCGACCCGGCCCGACCCGATCTGACCTGGCCCGCCGTCCCGACCCAATCCGACCCGGCTCCGAAACCTGCTGAAACCTGTCTTGAACCTTCCTTTTATGCTCCATTCACCAGCCTGTTCGAGGGCATCGACTTTTACGCCTCCATCACTCGCGCCCGCTTTGAGGAGCTGTGCATGGATCTGTTCAACAAGTGCATGGAGCCCGTGGAAAAGGTACGTAATTAGTACGGACGTGCGTACGTATATATGGTACACGTGCGTACGACACTTTGTAAGCGCGTGCGTGCGTGCTGCTGGATGGACGCATGCCTTGTACATACGCGGCGGACTCCATCTTGATTGCCCGTCCCCGCTAGCTGCTAATATATCTATATATATCGCTATATATATACCTATCGTATCTAACCCTCTTACCTATCTATCTTACCTATCTACCTATCTATCTCATCACCTAATCATATATCTATTTACGTATCTATCTATATATCTGATGTATATATGCTCGCCTCGCTCATCACACAGGTCATCCGGGATTCCCAGCTAGACAAGTCGGCGATTCACGACGTGGTGCTGGTGGGCGGATCCACTCGCATCCCCAAGGTACAGCAGCTGCTGCAGGTACGTACGTACGAACAGTAGTACGTATCAATACATACAACTGTCGTATATATTGTGCAACCCTTGAGCGGTCCACCCACAGAACTTCTTCAACGGCAAGGAGCTGTGCAAGTCCATCAACCCCGACGAGGCCGTGGCGTACGGCGCTGCCGTACAGGCGGCCATCCTCACCGGCTCCGGCGGCAGCAAGGTTCAGGATCTGTTGCTCCTGGACGTGACCCCACTCAGTCTGGGCATTGAGACGGCGGGAGGGATCATGGTGGGTGGGTGGGCTGGTGGGTGGATGGGTGGGTGGGTGCATTCCTATACGTGCCGGGATGCATGGATGGGTGGTGGGCCGGTGGATGGGTTATTAGGGGATGCGCGCTTACTTGGGCATGCGTGGTGGTAGGTGCGTGGCTGGTGGCGACGGATGGGAAGATTGATTGAGACGGCGGGGGCTGACTTATTATGGTGCATGGTTGTTAATTTGGCTGGCTGCTGGAGGGTGGGTTGAGTTAGTGGGTGGGGGGCAGAGGGGTAATTAGAACGGCCCGGGGCGAGGGAATGCAACGCAGTTACCTGGAATATTACCTGATGGGACGGATTGAGCGACTCGACGGGGTCGTCGAGGACCATGCATCCAGGAGGGGCGGAGTGATGTATGGGGAGGGTAGATAGCGCACTGGGAAGTAATAACTAATTATTATCGACCATACATTCACCCCTACCTCACCCCCACCTCACCCCCACCGCACCCTCACCCTCACCCTTCCCTGCTGCCCTTTCTGCCCTGCCCTGCCCTACCCATGCATGCCTTGCCTGCTGGCCCCCCCCAATATCTAGTCCGTGCTCATTCCCCGCAACACCACCATCCCCGCGCATCGGGAGGAGATATTCTCCACCTACGCAGACAACCAGCCGGGAGTGCTCATTCAGGTTGGAGTGGTGGGGGTGCGTGGGGCTGCACGCGTGTATGTATGTATTCATTGTACATGTATGAACGAAGTGTGTATATATACAATCTATCTCCTTCGGGTTAATGCGGGTTCATTCGATCGCGAAGTGGGTTTGCGAAGGATCTATCTAGGCGCTCTTTGCTTGACAGCAGCACGCAAACCCGATCGAGATAGAGCGATCGTGCCGTACATACTTCCATTGCTACATGTCGTACATGTCGTACGTGTCGTACATTTACGCATTGTTGTTTGTCGATTGTCGTGCGTAAGCACAGGTGTACGAGGGCGAGCGCGCGCGCACCCGCGACAACAACCTGCTCGGCAAATTCGACCTGAGCGGCATTCCGCCGGCGCCGCGCGGAGTGCCCAAGATCAAGGTGCGCGTGTCCCGTGTCGATGCGCCATGGTCCAGCACATCAACCCGCTCTTCATTCACTCGCCACGCCATAACACATACACTCCGTCTTACTATCTACCTGTTGTCGCCTGACATTGTTCCAAAGCAACCCACCCATCCCACCCAACCCAGAACCCACCGAACCCAACCCAGATCCCACCCAACCCACCCAACCCACCCGTCCCAACCGACCCATCCACCGGCACCTAACCCAACGCAGGTGTCGTTTGATATTGACGCCAACGGCATTCTGCATGTGTCGGCGGAGGAGCAGGCTACCGGTGAGTGGGTGATGGGGATGATGGGCGGGGTGGATCGATGACTGGCTGGGGGGCGTGTGTGCAACGCTGCGGTTACAATACCGTACAGTTGCCGTATAAATGGCCATCATAAAACATAAGAAAGGCGTCGCACAGCACCGCCTTTGCTCCGCCCAAGCAGAACAGTAGGGATGTGTGTATGTGTGGGTGGCTAATAATGGGTGGATATATGTGTGGTTGTGTTGATGCATGAGTGGATGTGTGTGAGCGAGGGACAATAATGCATGGCAGCGAAATACGCTCCATCGATCGGCGGCGGTGTTCTCTACAGAGCCGACACGGGTGGCGGAATGTGCGGGGATAGCGAGATTATTGGGCTGCTGGATGGTTTGAACGTTTGTGCGTATATGTGCGGCTCGCTGCTGGGTAATGCGGCTGCTGACGTGCTGAGGCGCGCGCACCCACCCACCCCCCGCCGCACCCCGCTGCCCCTCCCTCCCCTCCCTTCCCTCCTCACGCCCCATCTGTCCCACGCAGGCACCGCCAGCCGCATTACCATTACCAACGACAAGGGCCGTCTGAGCGCCGAAGAAATACAAAAGCTGGTGTCAGACGCCCAGAAATACGCGCAGGAGGACGAGCAGACGCGCAAAAAGGTACGTACGAACGTACCCCAAGTACTACTAGCTAGCAGCTCCCCCTCAACTTCATTCCATTCCTCCACTCCCTCCCCCTCCCTCCCCTCCCCTTCCCTCCCCTTCCCTCTCTTGTCTTGTCTTTATGTATGTCTCGCGCGTCTGTCTGTCTTGTCTATCTGTCTTGTCTGACTCGGCTGCATGTCTGTCTCGTCTGTCTGTCTTGTCTGTCTCTCTGTCTATTCAGGTGGAGGCTCGCAACAGGGTGGAGGCCTTCCTGTTCGGTCTGCGCAACAAGCTCCGCAGCGAGCCGGGCGCCGCCGAGCGACTGACTCCCGACGAGCGCCACTCCCTTGACTCCACCCTGGATGAGGCCATTGGCTGGCTGGACCACAATCAACTGGCGGAGGCGGAGGAGCTGGAGCACAAACAGAAGGAGGTGGAGGAGGTGCGTGCGTGCGGGTGCCTGTGTGCGTGCATGCGTGAGGTAGATGGACAGCAGCAGATAGAGGGGGCTGTATCGGTCGGCTGTAAGGGCTTTTGCTTTTGTGGGGGTGGGTGTGGGAGTCTGGGAGAAGGTTTATCTGGGGCAGGTGCTGACCGGGCGGCGGGGGGTTTGTTGCGTGCAGCGGAGGGGGGGCGTTGCTTGGGTGATGGAGGATAGATAGATAGTGACGGGTGCTGGGAGCGAGTTGGGAGGCAGTGAGTGATAAGATGAATAACGGGAAGAGCGATTGATAAGGAAATGTCAGAATTTATTGGTCGTACCACGCATGCATCATCATCATCATCATACGCCGTTTTCTGCATCTGCCTGCTGTCCCGCCGTCTGTCTGTCTTGTCTTGTCGTCCCTCCCCAATCGAATTGAACTCATTCATTCCCGACCGACCGGACGCGACATGTTCATTCCTACTGGACTTATGACGGCGGGCGCGACATGCTGCTGTATGTGCATTCCCTTTCATTCCGCGCGGCGCATATAATGAAGACCCTGGGACCCATCCTGGCCAAGCTGTACGGTGGCGGCGGCGCCGCCGCCGGTGGCGGTGCCACCGGCGGTGGCGGCGGCGGCGGCGGCGCAGGCCGCGGCGGTGGCGGCGGCCACCCCGTTGTGGAGGAGGTCGATTAGATGCGCATCTATGTAATAGGGAAATAAATGGAGTTATGCGTGGTATGTAGGGAAGTAAATGGAGTTAAGGGAGTTAAGGAAATAGCGGGGGGTGGGGCGGAGGATGGCAGCTTGATTTGGGATGGAGGTATCCGCATGAGGAGGAATGTAGCGATGGAGCGGAGGTGGTGCGTGGTGGTGGGCGGTTTGACGGGGGATGGAAGAGAGGAACGAAGCAAAGCAAAGCAAAGGGAAGGGAAGGGGAGGGAAGGGAAGGGAGCGGCTGATGATGAGCGGCACACAGATGCATGCGATGTAGGCCCGGCCAGATGCCTGCCTGCCTTCCTGCCTGCCTGCATGCATGCATGTCGTCATAGGACTCGAACGATCGAGCGACGGATGGAGGCACGGCGATAGGCTGTGCGTGGTGCCATTTATAAGTTGATGGTTAGTTGTTTTACCTAACCGTTCGTCCGTTGATTGTGGCGTGGTTGTTGGGTTGTTAGTTCGTTCGGGCAATCGATTCTGTTTTGCAGTTTGCATGCAGTAGTCTTTCTTACGCCTTGCTTGCTTGCGACGCCGTTGACTGTTTGCTCCGTGGCGGTAGATAGATGTTTAGTGGATAGGGCCGCCGCGAGTGGCGGACTAAAGTAACCAAGCCTAAGCCTCGATTCGTTTGGCTGGCGTCGATAGATGGTCTGGCATGCATCAGCAGCATAGAGTTTTTTCCCCGCCAGCAGACGGAGTGGGCGGCGGGGCCGCTGTTTGTGTATGTCACAAACAGCGGCACGGTCACGGTGTATGTCACGGCCGCACGTGACACCCTGTGGCACTTATTACACACAAATAATAAACAGCTGCTGGCGGCGGGGAGCTGACGCCCATCCACCGACCACGGACTGTAGCTCGACTGCGTGTTGTCGCGCGGTGTGCCGTGCATGCTTGGATTGCTTGGTATGTGGATGGAATGGATGCGTCTAGCCGCCGCCTGCTGGGCTTGCTTGTTAGGGTCTTTTTCTGGCAAGCCCCCAGAATCGAACTATCCGCCGTATAGGCCGTGTGCATGTACGTATGTTCGTTTAGATAGGCGTTGTTGCAAAACGAAGTTGATTTACATACCATACCTACCGCCATCGATCCGTCTTTTGATTGGCATATACGTATGTAGCGGTAATTGATGTAACATTTGCAAATTGCGTTAGTTACTTACATACATATGTGTATGTGTGTCCGCCCCGCCGAAATCTTATCCCAGCAGCAGCAGCCGTGCTTGACAACATCCAGAATGACCTTATTACCGCCGTTCATATATATTTCTCCAACAAGTCGTCAATTTACACCATCACACGCACTGCACTGCACTGCGCTGCAATACTCGTATGTACGCATTCATCATTTCGGTCCTTAAATACATACGTATATATGCACCAGCAGCCAGCCATGCTCACAAGTAACCACACCCTACCGACCGACGCACGCATAATAACATTTACTAAATACACGTGCAAAATTATTTCTGGAGTAAGTACCATACGTCTGTATATGTTGACTGCTGCAAATAATGGATACAACAAGGTAAGCAGACTTGGCTTGCTTCATTGCGTACGTGCTTGCAGCACAAACACGCACACACAACGCTAGCTGCGACAGCACCAGCAGGCACCAGCAGCAGCAGGTACAGTTCCATTTTGATTGTGTTGCGAGTATGACTTACTCGTTTGCCTGTTCGTTTCCCAGCAGAGTACCTTACAGTAGTGCGTACCCGCCGTAGTAGTGCGCGCGTGTATATATGTGGATGCAAAATCAATAAACCTGTCGTTCTCCGTCCATCTGTCAACAACATAAAAAACCTCAAGTGATAAACGGATGGATACATATCTCTCCTATCCGTCTTATGCGACCATATGTATGTATTTCCAAGCAACACATATTTGATTCGTAAACCAAGTAAGCATTCGCTCGCTCGCTCAAGGACGGAGCGGAGTAACTATGAAGGTTTGCTGCGGCTGCTGCTGCTGCTGTGGTGGTGGCGGGCCACGGCGATTTGCAGCCGACGGCGACGGAACCGAGCTCGCGCGTTGAACCGGCGGTGACCGGGGGGCGGGCGGAGAGCGGACGGGGGGAGGAGGGCGGGGCGTCCGCGGCGGCGGTGGAGGAAAGGGCGGTGGAGGCGGCGGCGGGCGCAGCGCCGGATTGCAGTCGGGATCGGCCATGTCCACCAGACCATCACTTGATAATGGGTCATTGATTGATGAAAAGAGATGGGCGGAGGACGAACATCGGACGGCGGCGGCGGCGATCGTGGGGACGGGGATGGCGGAGATACCGGTCCGTGCGTGCACGCGTGCGTGGGCGGGGGCATGCAGAAATGTTTTGTTTAAGACTGGGCTTTGTCTTGCGCAACAAGCAACAAGCAAGAAGGAAAGAGGGGAAGATAAGAGTCGCAAGTACATACACCATGTATGCGTGGTGTATCGTATATATATGTGGACGAGCGATGTACATACGTACAAAACAAATTTGTTCTGCCGCGAACGGCGGCCCACTAATAACCCAGGCAGGCAGCCAATGAAATAAATAATCAAAGTCATAATCACGCACATACATGAGTCAATGGAATGAAGTCCGGCGATAGCTAGGTGGTAAGACAGTTGCACGCACGAACGGTCTCCATCTTACGTACTCACTAACTAGCATATATAGTACTCACCAGTCATTGTCCTGTCCATCCTTGCAAGACAGGCCACCCGTAGCCTCTGTCGACGTCAGGAAGCGGCACACACTGACCTTCGCGTTTTGATCGTTCCTGCTGAGCAGCGCGATGGTGATGCCGCCCATGACGCCTGGAAGCTGCTGCGTGTAGGTGCGGTTCAGAACGCCCCAGCCCGCTACGAACGTAGCGGGCACGTCTGTAAGCATGGCCAGGGCAAGGCTCGGGGAGGTGATGTCTGCTGTTAGTCCGTTGGCGGTTGAATTATATTCGTGGATCCTGCATGCAGGCAACGAGGGATATGTATGTAGATAGATAGGTGTAGGTACGTAGATAGGTAGGTAGATGGGTAGGATGGGAGCGAAAAGGTTGATTGCCTTGGGTGGGCGTTTCAGACTCCGCATCTATCTGGGAGTATATGCATCTGCCCTCGATCGCGCACGGCGACAGCAGTTGGCTAGGTAGCTAGATAGGTATAAAGCAAGATAGCCGCAACATCGTAGCAAGCTACGTAATTTTTACGTTTACACGCACCTGTTATACCTGCCTCTGTCGACACACTACTGAAGGTTTAAATCAAGCAACAAGCGGACGGGACGGATACAAAGTACGAAGCAGATCATGCATCACAAAACGAAGCGTTTCGTTATTGCGCGCGCGTCGCGTCGTGTGTGTGTACGACTATATATGCCGCCGTACTTACCACACTCGATTGTTCAATGGCAATTGAAGCCCCGAATCGTAGGTGGCGTCTACGCCCTGTCGAACTCTGCATTCGTTCATTCATGAATATATACACGCATACATAAATGCATATATACATAATTACATGTAACAGCAGGTGTTGAGTGGTCGCAAGCAGCGGATAGGGGCTGGCAATGGACTGACCGACGGCATCATAATAAACGAGCTAGCGGCGAACCATCGATAGATGATAGATAGGTGGACGGAGCGAATGTGCGCGCATGCGTGGGCACCTATCTACATGCATATATACCGGGCAGGCGACGTCGGTGTATACATACGGAATCACCTTGTCGGTGTATACATACGGAATCACCTTTCGTACATACCGTACCTGTACGACACGAAAAGAGCGCGCTGTGGCCGCTCGGTGGCATCGTTCACGAGGGTGTTGTCAGCGTCGATGATGATACGAAGCATATTGTTCTTGGTCATGTGCATGGACGGCAGGACGAATTCGCGCGGGACGCCGGGTTTGAGGTGTGCCCCCACACTAATGTGGCCGCCGGCGATGGGCGTCGCCCAGCCGCCCTTGTACGACTGTGTGTATGCATGCATGCATGCGGCGGGCGAAACAAATAACCAAACAAACAAAAAATGCGCAAACATAAATAATGCCCAAGCAACATTAGATAGGTGGATGGTAGACCAAACCCCTACTTGTTGTCACACATACAGCAGGTATGCATGCACGTATATTTGTATGTAGACGTACGTATGTATATATGTATGATGGCGGTAGTCAGCAGGTTTGATCGATGAAGAACGTAGGCCTTCATTCCATCTATCGAGCTATTTATATGTATTCGTACCGTACGTACATGTATGCATGCTTCCACATATATATGTATGTATGTATGTGCAGGGTATACATGCATACATACAGGTGTTTTCAAATACACAAGCAAATATATGGTATACGTATGTATGATGATAATATAACGCTATAATTATACATGAAACTTATGATAATAATGCTAATAATATACGGTAATATAAAGCAGGGCAGTTCATCCAACAATACTAACAATATACGATACTAATGATATAATAATACTAATAAATGTATAGCATACGATTAAAATATAATGTTTTACCTGTGGCGCATTTGCGCACACCAGTTGGGACTCCAGGTGGAATAAACTGATCGGCGTGCCGGAACCCATGGGGCAGGACGTATCGCCATATTCATACTTGAAGCATTTCGCCGGGTCATCGCAGATCATTCGGGCGGAGTGCGCTAAACCAATGTTGTGGCCTGTTTGTGTGTGCGCGCGCGCGGTGTGCGATCACAAAGGCATGCACGCATGTTACGTGGGTAAGGAAAAATTCTGCATCCTTATTAATAGTAAGAGGTTATATTTGGCATACACATGCAATATATATATATAATCATGCCGCCGGTAGGAAACATGCAGCGAGTGGTATTGCACAGCAGCTACGTACGTACGCATGCACGCACGTGCGGCACATACAGCAGGCACGCACGCATGCACAATGCCATGCAACATGCGTGAATGCGTGCATGGATGGGTCGCGACGTGTTTAAGGGTTTTTGGCGTGTGTGCGTGGTCGTCAATAATATTAGTACAGTAATGCTAACAGCACATATACACGTGTAACCACATAGCTAGATAAGCAAATGCCACGTACTAATTACACTAGTACGTATTAATGTCCCTGCCCGCCCAACGAACGAATGTGTTACGCATGTGTGCAACAAAGCCATTTTGCAAATCGATTGACGAAGAACTGAACACTCCCCCCCCCCCCATTTCCCAATGCTAACAAGGCGAATCGAATGGCCCACTGCTGCTCCTGGCCGCATCGATTCTTCACTCGTTCGTTCACTTCAAAGGATCAAGCGATAGATAGATAGAGATCAAATCTATCGGCGGGTGAGACGCGGAATGAAACACATCAATCGAAAGATGCGTGTCGGCGCGCACCCACCTAACTCCTGGAAAGCGACTGGTAGGTTCAGGGCAATAAGCGATTTGTCGTAGTTTAACCAGGTGAAGCAATTTGCGTCGGTTGCACCGCAGCCCATCATGGCCTAAACAATTAATAATAAATAAAGAGGGTGGGCAACAGCAACAAATCCAAGGCAGGCCGTGCAGCAGCAGTCAGTATCGATCCGATCTTGGATTATTGTCACGGAGATGATGATGCAGCAGGATAGATATATACTGCTGCATCAGGGTGCAAATTCGCTATTAGCAATGATGAAGTGCACATATATAAGTTCTACGTAATGCATGCATGAGGAAGGACTGTACACGCTGATAACCGACGAAGGGCAGCTGCATGATATAGGGTTGTACATGATATAATTTTTGACGTCATGATATCTATTATTCAACGTCATGATGACGACTGGTAGGTAGGTCGAGCATTTGATCGTTGTAGCTTGAGCGCAAGACACCGCCGCCGCCGAATGCCTGCCTCATCATGCGTACGTATGTTCTCGCTCTTCAATCGGCGGCATACGTTTGTCCTATACACACATTCGCGCGCTGTCAAATACAAAGCATGCATGGGTGGTAAACAGAGGTTGTATATAGCTCGATAGCCAGCAGCGATGTAGAAAGCTAAACGAAAGAGAGAGATTGCTTGCTGTGTAGTATGTAGTAATAGTCTAAAGTTTCAGTTATTATTAAATGCGTGTTAACGCCTTTCCTAGATTTTGTCTAATAGACGACCGGGGTGACTAAAGACCAGTCGAAAAAATACAGACAAACGCCGACGGGCCGTCATGGGACGGATACATAGACGGATAGATCAGCAGGTGATCACAACTAACTGATGCCACAACAAGCGAAGCACGCACTCACCATGCCGCCAAAGTGAGCCCACACCGTGTGCCAGTTGAATGGGAAGATGAAGATTTTTCGGCGGAAGGAGGACCATTGACTGAGCAGCCCGGGGTTGGTGCGCTGCAAGCGAGGCAGGTACATACCGAGGACGTACGGTACGACGGACGTACGGTACGACGACGGAAGGTACCGACATTCATTCATATACATGTGCGTGTGGGATGGAGTTCGATACAGGTGACCTTACGTAAATAAAGACGGTCAGTTTGCGTCTGCCGTAGTATGCATAAACGCTGCGTGCGCCGGGCCTATCTAGCTAGCTAGCTAGCTATCCATATGAATGTCAATCCACACACACATTAATGAATTAGCAAGCAAGCGCAACGAAGGGTGGGTGTCAGGTAGGTAGGTATCAGTATAGTAGATCACCTGTAGAAAATCCCGAACCAAATGTGGCATCCCCCATAGCTCGTTGTCCGCGTTAACCCCGTTTGCGTTTCCAGTCTTCAGATTAAAAGGTTGGCGGGTACTGTTGACAATTCCGGAGCAGGGAATGTCGACATCAATCACCAGGTTTCTTTCTGGCTGGAACGTTATCTGATTGTATGTGCACACCTGCAATATTAATAGCGCGTGCGGGGAATTCAGCACTAATAATAAGTGCGTACGCGTGAGCACTCCATCCGGCGTGCAATCTAGCAAGGCAACTAACCATATATGGTACAGAGGGTTTATTTTAGGGTTGTAGATAGCGCATGCGTGCCTCCGTCTCTCGCGGCCCACACTAGCTATATATCTATCTCCCCGTTCGTTCGCTCGTTCGTTCCACGCACGCAGCTTCCCGGGATAGACAGGCGGCGGCGGGGGAGCACGCCGCAAGCTCTGCGGAATATTATCCCAGATGACGCAGCAGGCGGAGATCCCTTCGTTCATAACGACGGACTACGCATGTACATACACCATAAACAATCATTATCAATCATAATGCAGCAGCACAGCAAGGCAGTACAGACAACACAAACAAATAGCACGAAGACATATATACACGATACCGCACAAACAATAATAATAATAATAATAATAATAATAATAATAATAATAATAATAATAATAATAATAATAATAATAATAATAATAATAATAATAATAATAATAATAATAATAATAATAATAATAATAATAATAATAATAATAATAATAATAATAATAATAATAATAATAATAATAATAATAATAATAATAATAATAATAATAATAATAATAATAATAATAATAATAATAATAATACGAGCATATATACTTGCTATCTATCTACCTATCCCTCAAGCTACCGAAACGCGTACGCACGTATCATGCATACACGCACGCGCGCCATGCACGCAGCAGCAGGCCGCGCCGCCGACCGACGCATGCAGGCACGTACGTACGTTGTAGAAGCGCTGCAGGTTCGCACTGTATGTGGGTTTGGCGCTGTCGTAGTACCATTGTCGTACTATCGACGCGTTGAGGAGGGGGTTGAGTCCACAAGAGGTGCTCCGAACCACGAATGTCAGGGATGATATGTGCTGCTGCTGGCCGTTGGCAACGAACATATCCTGAATGTGCGTGCGTGCGTGCGTGCGTGGATAATCAGCGAGCATGATGATAGCATGATGGATAGTGTGAGGCAGGTGCGTGCAATAACATTAAATGCCAGTATAGACAGTAAGCGAGCAACAAACACGCACCAGCAAACACATACAGCTGGTAGCAACCAACTAATAAACAGAACGAAGCAACGAACATTTATTCACGTGTGCGTCGTCGGTGCTCAATCGCGCACCGTTAGTTGGAACGACGGATCTATCTATACGAGCGGGCGATCGAGGCCTCCTGTTCCATCCATCCATCCGTTGTCTCCATCCCTTCCTTAATAATAGATCGCCGGCGGCAGTCTTACGGCAGTCTTACTTACCTTACTGGCAGTCTTACGGATGATGACAGGGGCGGCTTGGGAAACAAGCGGCTTCCCCGATGGGACTTCGATTCTGATGGAGTTCAAGATATCACGCAGATGTGCGAACTCTTGCACGCTGCGGCGGCGGCTGTTTTGGAAACTCAGCAGCGCGCGACGGGCGACCTCCACCTCCTTGCTCAAGAGGTGGCGGCGGCCGCCGGAGGGGGAGCTGGTGTCGGGAACTGCAGCCATACATGCATGCGCAAAATGGTGGATTATGAAGCCCGCCATCCACGTATGCCAGCAAGCAGGGGGCGATTGCATGCATGCGTGCAGCGGACGATTTTTGCATAATACAGGAAAATAATGAGGAGTCCCTCCCAGCAATGCATACAGTGGCTATGTGTGGAGTATATTTTATATCTACGTACTGTATGTATGGATGTATAATCAATATTATATCTACGTATTATGTATTTGGATGTATAATCATCAATAATTAAATAGGGTTATCAGGTTTGCGCTCGCTCGCTTACCCAGGCCGAGCTCCATCATGGTCTCGGTAGAGAGTTGCAGGGTGACAGGTGCCACCACCACATCCCCTGTTACCAAAGAGGCGCCTCCCTTGCCAAAGTCAACCAGAACCGAGTCTTGGACAGCCGACACGTCTGACCTCGGGTCGTCGACCAACGTGTAGGTCAGCTCCGGCGGGGGCGCGATGTCCCGATCATTGCCCCTGTGGTCTCCGTGCGAGACGTAGACCAGCACCGTACCTGAATCGATGATCGATGATCGATGGACGGAATGAATTATGCAGAAATATGCTCGTATGGATTCGATAGATGGAATTATGGATTCGATGGAATATGCACGTATGTATTCGATGGAATTATGCAGAAATATATATGCACGTATACGCATCGCACGTATACATACGTACACGCGCGGCAAAGTTAGAGCGCGTATACATGGCAAAAGCATGGCGACAGTCGACAATCGATGAGTCCATTATTAGCTAGATAGATAGGATAGGATAGCCGGTATGTATGTATAGCTACGTAGCGCTAGACAGCTGACGTGCGTGGGCTGCTGACAGACACACACACAGGCACAGTTACCCCATCATGTTCTCGCTCGGCGAGTTCGCTCTTCGTTTCCTGAACGGCCCATCCGAAGACGCTTTCGCAGAAACTAATGCGCGGGATCGAACCCCACCTTCAATATACACAGTGACATTCACAGTCGAGTTGTCGGTCTTCACGGCGGTGGTCGATTGCTGCCCGGAGACTCCTACATACACGTCGGGCAAACGAATGACGGAGAGCAAAAGTGATAATAAGAGCATTCGCTCGTTGAACAAAACAAACAAATATGGACGCAAAGAGACGAATATTATTGTGTGCCCAACGAAACCCTTAGCGTACATAAACAGTGCGGAACGTCTGCTATCATCAGCAGATAGTAGACATACACGCATGCATGCCTGCATCCAATCTCAACGATTAGACCGTCGATGTGCGCATTAGAGTCATACATGCAGACGGACAGTGAGGACACCTGCTTTCTTGCGTGGAGGCTGCTGGATGCCCACCATGGAACAAGTAAGGAAGCAGGCGAACGGTCACCCGCCGCAAGAAAAACGAAATGTTTGCAAATCCGAAACACTGGCAGAGCAACACCAAAGCAGCTTACCTGATGGTCCAATACATGTCCCTGAAAGTAGAGCTACTAATAAAACGAGCGCCGTTTTGGAGGCCATGGCGCGCGGACAGACGGACTAGCTGCCTGCCTTGCAGCACGCAGGCCTGACTTTGGGAAGACGCACGATATGAAGAAATGGTTTAAGAATATTTATACATAGTATTATAAATAATGTATGAACTTCAAATTACATAGCTAAGATATATATTTGCTGCCGTTCGTCAAGTCAGCAGCGAGCGTACCCTAAGTACTGCAGTAGTCACGTAAGGCCCTTTCGTTTCGCCTTCCACGCACGCCAAACTCTGGCTGCTGCTTTTCCGTACGTACGCGCGCCCCATCGTGTGCGATGTACCGTCGTTTTATATGTATTTACATTTCTGAAAACGCTTCATTAATAAGCTTGCCTTGCCTGGCTGCGCTGGACTACCGTAGGGATTGCACGAATAATGAGACCATGCATCGACAACGAGCAAACGAACGAGCGAGCGAGCGAGCGATTCCAACAGTCGCAGGATAAATACGCGCTCTTTCCAGCTATCTAGCTAGGGCTACCGCCTAGTAATGATAATCAGGTATCATTTCGCAGGTGCCACAAATAAATTATGTAACGGCATTGCTGGCTCCTCGCTGCCTGTGTACGTACTAATTCAGTCAGGCAGCGCAGGAGCCTGCCTGCAGCAATAATGCTATTACACAAATAGCAAGCAAAAGCTTACTTGCTGGTTATGTGCATGCGTAAATCAACTGATGTATATGGCGATAAATTCATGCGAATTGCTGCGTAAATGTATTCCTCCGTGAAGCCACGCGCGCACCATATATGTTGGTTGGATCGTGTTGGATGGACGGGCGGGCACGCAGGGTAAATTTACCCGCGCGAGACTTGGGTAGGGAACGAAATTATCCACTTGCAGCAATATTAAAAAATGGATATAGGATATTAGTATGTTTCTTATGTTGAGTTATATGTTGTATATAGTATAAATATAGGGTGGTATATATTTGGTATATATAGTAAGCTCGACATTCTGGCGGGGCCCCTACCTAGCTATCCTACCCTATCTACCTCTTGCTTGTAATTGTGCCGCCGTCTGTTTTGCAATTCCGTCTGTTTTGCCCGCCGTTCTGATCACTGTGTAACATCCACGCCTTGAGCCCGGTATGGGACGGGGACCCACGTCAGCGCCGACAGTGCCGTACAGCAGGGCGGGCTGCATGCTGATGTATGTAATCATGTGCCGCGTATCGTACCGCACTGTAATGTAGTACGTATATATCTCATGGATAAACATGTGAACCTCCCTGATGACATCCATCCATCCATCCATCCATCCATCCATCCATCCATCCATCCATCCATCCATCCATCCATCCATCCATCCATCCATCCATCCATCCATCCATCCATCCATCCATCCATCCATCCATCCATCCATCCATCCATCCATCCATCCATCCATCCATCCATCCATCCATCCATCCATCCATCCATCCATCCATCCATCCATCCATCCATCCATCCATCCATCCATCCATGGAGCAATCCTACTTATGTGAGATAGATACGACGAATAGCATCACTAACACTGCTGGACGTGCGTGCGCCTCGCTTACCGACCTCCCACCGCCACTACGCACCACACTCCGCCACGCACGTATACACAGCAGCTTCATCGTCCGTCCCGTGTGCGGGTGCGGCGGGTGCGTGTGCGACCGTGTAATAAAAGGCAATGTCACATACATCTATGTATACATGTCTATCTGGTCCAGAGTATTGGTCGATTGGTGGAATGATTGGTCCGCCGGTATGTCACCATCTATCACAATCGCTGCACGCCATCGACCACGATCGCTCGCATTCTGTCTTCTCGAGGTCGGTCGGTCGGTCGGAGCATGCATGTACAGCTGTACGGAGTTCCGTCGCCGTACGTAACCACTGCCACCGCCGCCGCCGCCGCCACCGCCGCTGCTACCAATGCTACCAGTACCACCTCTATCTAGCTCGCTCCCCCTACACCCCATATCATGCACGCACGTATACAAGTTCGTATCACTCAAGGATCAGTCCGTGCCTAGTTAAGCCACGGGTCCGCCGCGCCCAATCAACGAATTGGCGTCTTAAGTCTTTGACTAACCTATATCCGGCGGCTGGTGCGTGTGTATGTGCGTATGTATAGCTATCCGTGCGTGGGACCTCTTCAGCCTCCCCCACCCGTCAACGCGTTCACGATACGCACCGGAGGTTGCTCATTACTTGGCGCCAACCCGAGGTATGCACAGCGCGCGCGCGGCGGGGCGAAACCGCACTTACGTCAGCTAGCAAGCACGTGGGCGGGCCGATGCTGTTGCTTACTTGCTCTGCAAGCTTTTGTGCTACTTACGTACCTGTCACATCACCAATATTAGGACACGTATAATACGGCACCAGTACGTAATACGGCGGCGGCACGTAGAATACGGCACTAATAAGCAAGTACCAGTACAACGAGATGTACTACCTGCCACGTACGCCATCACCACCACCTGCCACGGCACGTAAGAGGACAAGGCAACATAGAACGAGGAGACAGATAGAAGGGAAGCGACACGCGCGCGCAAGCGACACGCGCATGGCCGCGTGAACAAGTAAGCACGCCATTACATTATATCCGCCAATGTGCCGCTTGCCATGTCAGGCCTGTCGATCGCCGCCCCCGTCAGAATCAAAACGGAGGTCGAGGTCGCAGCCGCTGGCGCCATCCCCGGCCCCGGCCCCGGACGTTCTCCCGCCACCCGCCGCCGCTTCCGCCATCTGCCACCACCCACCGCCGCGCCCCCGATTCCGTGCAACGCCCGCCGGCCGCCGTCGTCGCTGCCAGGCCGCGGGAACCCCCGTTGCCGCCGCCGCGCCCACAGCCACAACGCCAAGGGAAGCAGCAGTAGCAGCACCACCGCTGCCGCCGCCACCACCACCGACCCATGGTTCAGGAGCGGCGACGGCGGCGACCGTCAAATGCCGCCACCGGGCCAACCGCTGCGGCCACCACCCAGTAGCGCCGCTGCGGCAGCACCGCCGATCGCCATCAGCCAGGACAAGCTGCCGCCGCCGCGCACCGGCGCGCTGGCGCCGTTCAAAGTCCATTTGGGGCTGGTGAGGGCGAACTGCAGCGTCGCCATGCGGGTGAGGTCCACGTTGAGAGGCGGCACGGCGGCGGCGGCGGCCTCGCAGGCGGCCCTGGAGCCGGCGCCGGCGGTGTTGCAGTAGTCCTGCGCATCCCACAGGGCTCGAACCCAGGGCTGCAGGTGCGCGGAAGCAAAGTTTATACAATCAACCAAGGGGTACGGCGGCAGAGCGGTTGGGAGTTGGTGAACGAGCAACGATTTGCTCGGGGCTCGGCGAGCGAGCGAGGGATTGGCGAGCAAGGGATGGAGGGGCGAGCGAGCGAGGGATTGGCGAGCAAGGGATGGAGGATAGAAATACGGGGTTGTTGTAAATCCATCGAAGTAGTGTTGTACAAGTCGAAAATCGGACATTTTGAACCCGGTCTCAGTCCGGGTAAGCGAATCCCGTCAAACTCCGCTTCTGGCCACGTCATTAAGCTAGCTTGCTTAGTCAGGCTTACTCCGGGACGTTTCAACCGAGACTCCGGGACTTGTCTGGTAGCGAACCCAAACTCTTAGCTGCCCTGCAACCTCATCTCTACTATCCCCCCCCCATGTCGCAGCGTCCATGCTAAACCCCGCCTACATAACGCCCTGCCTCATAGCAGCCAGCACGCCAGCCGTGTTCCCCCGCATTTACCCGGCCCCCCTCTCTCTACATACACACGCACGCACGCACGCACGCACGCACGCACGCACGCACGCACACAACCTCAGCACGTACACATTTGCATAATGGCATGCATTGTACGACTCACATCCTGTCGGGTGAAGATGGCGTTGAACAGCATGTCGTACCCAGGCTGACACGAGTCACCGGCGTAATCCCAGCGGCAACCCGTAGTTGAGCGGCAGGCCATCCGACGCTCGTAGGGATCACCGCCACCGCCGCCGCTGCTAACCCCGCCGCCGGCGGCGAGACAGGTGCCGTTAACGGCTAAGAGCGCCGTAACGAGCCACTCCTTACTGCTGCAGGTCCCCAGTAGGTCGGGCTGTAGCAGTCCGTACTGTTTGTACGGTAAGCGAGCGCGTGTGTGTGTATGCGCACGGGTGGAAAAGTGGGCGTGCGTGGGGAATGAAAGGGTGCCGCGGGCAAACGTGGGTTTTGAGGTGAGGTAGGCAGAGGTCGGCTGGGGTGAGGATGTGAGGAGGTGGTAAAGGAGCGAGGTTACGAGGGGTTGAATGGGGAACCAGCATGACCGGATGGAACCAGAACCGAAACTGGAAACAGAGGCTTCCTGAATCCTGATGCATGATGACGTGCCCTCACATCATCCCGAGCGGAACCAGATCCAGAATCGGCAGTACAGGATCCGGATCTCAACGAACCAGATCCGGACTCGATCACAGAAGCTTCCCTGCGCTCATCAATGTCACGCACGCTAGGGAACCATCCTCCCTCGATCCTCCGCTGCTGGGTCGGTGGTCCACTGACGCACACACCCTCCCCGAAACACACACACACAGATTCAGACAAGATCAGACAAGATCAGATAAAGATCAGACAAGATCAGATAAATAATAGGTAAGATCAGATCAGATCAGAGATCAGATTAGATCAGGATCTCACCTGCGGGTTGGCGGCCACGGTCCGCTGCAGCCGCGCCAACGTGTCAGCCTGCAGCAGCCAGCGCGCCACACACACTCCCCCGCCTTCCCCCATAGCGTCGTAAAAATCCGTATTTGCAGTAGTATCTACGTAGTACGTAGGCACCCAGGGTGGATAGCGGGGCGGGGAGAAAGACCGAGAGTGAGAGTGAAGATGGCGGGTGGAGCAGGCGGGGGGGGGGGCAACGGTGGATCCAGGATGGCGGGGAGTTACGGTTTAGAAATCAGAATGTTATGAATCCAACTCCGGAGGAAGCTAGGAAGCTAGGAAGGTAGGAAGGCTAAAGAGGCAGGACGCACGAGGAAGCCAGGAGGCGATCGTGCTCCCACCGCCGATGCATGTGTGAGGGGATGGCGTGAGGGAGGTAAGGGGGGGGGGCCGCACACGTGCATGCCTGGAATGCGACCGCCCCCCCTCCTCCTGCCGGTCTTCTTATCTCCAAGCCCTTACCCCGCCCCTTTCCCCCCACGCAACGTCTTCCACACCTCGCCGCGTCACGACACGCGACTCACCGCGGCCCGTGATCCCCTCCGGGCTCCGGTCCTTCCCTCTCCCTCATCAATCCTCAAATGTACTGTCCCAGCGCACGTCCGGCTCACTCCCCTCCCCACCTGTCGACGTGTACGACACCAAATCTATTAGCCGAATGTACGGCATCGCTGCCGTACTCAGCTTGTCGCCCTCCAGCTGCGCCTCCGACAGATACACGCAGTCGGCGCCCGCCGCTGACGACGTGCAGTTGACGCTGCCGCCGCCGCTGGCTGGTTTCGGGGCCGTCAGGGCGCATCCCACGGCGGTGTCGAGCAGGGAATTTTTGCAGTACAGGTTCCCCCGAAGGACCTAAGCAAAAGTAAGGAAGCAAAACACACATTACAAACTTAACGGGGATGGAGGGGGGATAAGGGCGAGGTGGGGGGCACGAGCGGCGGGGGGGCGGGGGGGGAGAGGGGGGGGAGGGAGGGGGGGTTGGAGGGGGGGCGGGAGGGATGCCGACAGAGGTGGTGGATGAAGGAAGGGATGGATCCTTCATAAAAATAAATTGGGAATGAACCGAGGCGCCGTTGGCGAGCAGACAGCTGTGCACGAGGGGCTAGCAGGTAAAGAACAAAAGTGAGAGGAATGCGTGAAGTAAGACCGCACCCGGGAACCTGCTGTCGACCCAAGAACCGATGACAGTGGGAAAGCCGGAGGCCAGGCCAGGGTCGTACCGGTGCATTGGCCGTGCTGCCGTACTGCCGTACCTCTGGGTCGTACAGGACGCTCTCGGACACGTAGCAGTCGCCGCCCCAGTGCCCCAGGTCCCAGCTGCACTTGTCGGTGGGGTTGGCATAGCAGGCTGCTTCCGTACTGTACGACATACAGACGATGGCCTTGTACTGCATGTACGCCATGATCCTGTCCAAGTAAGGGGGAGACGTCCATTGTGATGCTCGGCCCGGGTGGCGGAGAGAGAGGGCCGACCGCGCGTGTCTGTGTACGTGTTTTCTGTGTTTCAGGACTGGGGATTAACAACAGCGCATCTTAGTTCTTAAGCTGCGTGTGTTGGGATGCTCTTGAGAGTCACGAGTTTCGGGGATTTGTCAGCCAGTCACGTGAGGAGCCCGAGGGGGCGCAGGTTACCGCTAGAGCTCTTAAGCCGGCTGACCGGGCCGGGCCTGCATACGACAGATTGCCCGAGGGGGTCACAGGGCTGGAATACGGAAGGTGGGAGGCGAAGCGCGATGGTGGGCCCAAAACACAAAAGCCGTTGACAAGGGTGTGGGAGCAGAAAAGAAGACGGCGACTAGACTGGGGAGGCGGCAATCTGACGAAAGCTTTCGTACTGCAGCGCTATGGCTCGCAACCCTGTTCGTGGCGGAGGTCGTGCCGTCACGAACTTGCCACGAACTTGCCACGTCTTTGACCAGCGGCGTTCCCTTCTTCGCAAGGTGTGAAACAGGGATGCCCGATGAGCCCAACGCTGTTTGGTTTCTTCGTAGAAGGGTATGCCGACTACGTCGACGCCCTTGACGTCGCGCTCCCAGATGCCATGGCGGCCCCAGACTGCCCAGACGTCGAAGGTCGGCGAGTGCCTCTAGCCCTGTACGCGGACGACTTAAGCCTTTTCGCGGCGACAAAGCGACGTTTGATGAGCTTGCTTAGAGCTTTGCGGGAGTGGTCCGAGGTGTTTGGTCTTACCGTTAATGCGAGGAAGTGCGAGCTGCTGCTCTTCCACCCCAGCGATCAGGTTAGGAGTCACTTCTACGCGATCAACGGCCTGGTTACTATGCGCGTTTTGGAGGACGGGCTGCCGGTGGACCGGCCCATCACCTGGAAGCCGCGCGCACGTTATCTCGGGCTACATTTTGGCCCTAATAGTTCCTTTGCGTCGTGCACTGACGAACTCTACGTCGCGGGCCAGCGGGCTATGTTTTCCCTGCTTAGCAAGTTGCGTCGACAGGGGCTATTGTTACCATCCGTCGGAATGAAATGCTTTAATGCGCAAGTCCGTTCTGTTCTGTCTTATGGTTCGCAGTTGTGGGGTGTTGATTTGGTTTTAGCGTTGCTCGAGAGGGGTTTCCCGGCTAACGAGGCACCGCGTTCCTGTTATTTTGAGGTCGCTACTCGGGATCGCATGGTCAAGCTGCAAATCGCCTTTATGAAGCAGCTGGTCGGAGCTTCCGTCCCGCCCCTTCAATTGTTGTTTAGGGAACTAGGGCAGATGCCGCTGCAGATGTACTGGGCTGAATCTGTGTTTCGTTTTTGGAACAGTATGGTGGAGAACACTAGCAGCATATACCACAGTGTTTTTCGTCACGAGATCCGGCTGGCATTGGAATCGGATTTGCAGGGGGACGGCTGGGGGTCTAAGGTCATTCGGGCTCTGAATATCTTAAGGCATGACTGGCCGGAGGATGCGACGGCGGGTACCATCGACGCCAGGGTTAGACGGTACTCTACGTGCAAGCTCGACGTTGAGGTGCTGTTGGACACTCTTAGGGGGCGCATTAACGATGATTGGGCCAGTGACAGGTTGGCCGTCGTCCCGGGCTCTTTCGTTACGGATGGCAGGAAGCCTGGCGTGAAAATGTGCCGTCACAAGCACTGGATGGGGCAGCCGAAGCAGTTCGAGGGTTACATTCCCTCGGCGCACCACCGTGCCCTTCTCCGTTTTCGGTTATGCGTATCAGACCTGGCGGTTAATAGCGAGAGTAATCGAGCCAGGGAGTTGCGTGTGTGCAAGGCGTGTCGCATTAATGGTGCCGTCGAGGACGAGAAGCACTTCCTGTTGGAGTGTTCTGCTCTCGTGTCAGCGCGGCAGAAGCTTTGGGACCTGGGTGTACCGGAGGGAGCGAGTGTTTGCGACGTCATGCAAATAGACGATCAGCGCGGTCTTGCAAAGGTTGTTTATGACATGTTTTGCTTACGGCGCGAGCGCATCGCCGCGTAGAGTCGATGGAGACTCCTTCTCAGGTCATGTTGCGCTTTTGTGACGTATCTGTCTTATGGTGTCTTTATGCCCTTTCTGCTACGGTTGATTTTTTTTTATCCTATCTTTTTGTTCCTTTTGCTTGACTGAGGCGGTTCATGAGCCTTCGGGTTCGTTTGAACCGTACGAGCTCACTGAAGCTTGTAACATCATCATCATGACCAGCGATAGTAAATTATTAATTAATTGCAGAGGAGCTGGATAACAGAGCTACATAGTGCTTGGACAGCCGTAAGTTTTATCAACTGCCTTCCAAATCGCGGGCTGTCGCGGGACTCTTCCTGGCTCTTTTATTGTTTGATTATGGCTTACGTATGCTCCAGTGAATACTTGAAATTGCGAAATGTTTCGTTGGGAGATTATTCTATGCCTGTCGCGTCCTGTGACGCCCAATGCATTGATGCCGCCAGCCGAGGGGGCAACTTCTGTGACATTAAGATACTCGTATTATGCTATTTCTACACTGTATCTTCAAGCCCAAATGCGCACTGTTGTCAGAGTAACGAACTGCGCCATATCGTAACTCTGACAACAGTGCGCATATGGGATCGAAGATACAGTGTCAGCAGCTAGTGCACCTCAGGCGGGACTGGACATGCGCACTTTTGAGCGACGTGTATGCGCACGTCCTGAAGGCGCCCTTGCTTGAACTCGAGCCGGCAGTAGTTGCAGATGATATTCTATTTTTCAGATTAGGTGTTGTAAACTTTCTTCAAATTTTTGGCCTGTCCAGCTGACGTCTCTGGGCCCGCGCTAACAACGGAAGTTGTTTCAGACACATTCTAAAGGTCAAATAATCATTTGCAGAGTTTTGCAACCTTCTATACCGCGCGTGCGCTTTGAAAGTAGGTTCCGCGGTACGGCGCTAGCCGAAAGGGGCCGAAACTGGTTTCGGCCTTTCCGGTGACCAAGGAAGGAGGGTAATAACTTGGGTCACTCATCCTCATCTTGGGGGGGGGGGTCGGTCTCTCATCTGCTCATCTAAATAGGTATACCGCCCCCCTCGTGCACATCTAAGGTAACTCCACGGGTGTCGTATGTTCCATCTAAGATGTGTGGAAGTGGGGTCACCGAACCATCTTCACTTGCCTTGCCGGGGTGTCCTACCTCATCTCGGCTAGGGTCTGGGGACCCCGTGGCACCATCCATAGAAAGCAGCACCAACCCCTCAGCTCCGGCCTAAGATATCGCGTGCAACCCACATGTAAGCCTGCTGCGCAGCCCGTCGCTCGGCCGCACTATGTGGCGAGCTCAGAACGTTCCTGGTATCGTACAGTGACGACCCTTGACCCTATTCCAACCTCACAATGTTTCGGCATTGCAAGGTTTACTTTTTCCTAACCTTATATAGAACACATACGCTTTGTTATCTGGCCCTGAGGCCTTACTGGAAAAATTGCCGACGTGACCTCGATGTTGAAAGGAGCACCGAATCAGCTATTATTTAGCCTAAACAAAAGCTCTCGTGATGCAAACGACAAATGCGGTTGGCATTTTTAGTGGTGGATGACATGACAGGAGGTGCACCACGGTGCACTCGGCAAAGCAAACTGCCAGGACAGTGCACCTTGACACACCCAAGCCAAAGGATACAATATAGTATAGTTCTGTATATTCTGTCCCCTCTTGTTCATTGATTTGCGCGTACAGGAACGAGGAAGGTTAATAGCCAGGTGTTTGGAGGCGACTTTTGTATATCAAAGCGAGCATGTTAGGGTAGTAAAATGTTTAAAGTGCGCATTTAAGCCGCTTGTCTGAAAGGCAAGCTTGACAAAGGTTACAGTTGCTCCCGGTAGCTGCACGGCAGTTTAACGCTTCAACCGTACAGCAAATTCGGGCTCACAATGCACAGCTGAGAGTGCTGTGATGGGGACGCGTTTGTTATCGAAGGTGCCTTGAGGGGGGTCGGTATCCCCATCTCGGACTACGTGGATGGGGGACATATTCCCATCTTAGCTTGGAAAGAGGGCACCCCAAACTCCATCTGAGATAAGTACGCAGGGGGCGCAGCATACATCTTAGACAAGAAATAACAAGCCGTCGAAGCCATCCAAAATGAACTTTTTGTTCATCTTGGAGACCAACCACATGACCCCCCTACCCCCATCTTATTACCCTCCGCCAAGGACCTCTTTGTCAGATACACACTTTTTAGTTTCGGCGAGTTTCCGTTTCAGCCCGATGCCCGGTTCGGCCCGATGCCTGGGTATGCTTGTTTGGGTAGTAGTAGCTCCATATGACCCTCCTTCTCGTACAAAAGAACGCGTCGTGACACAACAGGAAATGTGGTGTATGTATTGGCAGAGCTGGATAACGGGCGGCAGCTCACCTAGCGCTTATGCTTGGTGGGCGGCCTTGCAAAGTCAAAATGAAGTACTCGTTGAGCTCGCACGTCCCGCCATCACGATAGCTGCCAGGGTCTGGATACCAATAGCACTTCTGCTGCGTTTTGGCAGCAAGCAACGCGCGACGGGCCGCACTTCCTCGGGTGGCAAACAGCGGAAGCCTCGTCGGATGCTCCAGCAGACCTTCCAGCGCCCTTCTTGGGCTGCCAGTTCGGTGACCAAATGAAGAGTCTTTCATTCCATCACCGTAAATGCACAAGATCACACCGAACAGCAATACGCTTCTGACAAGCTGCGATGAACACCGTTGCCGCCGCATCTCGTCACTGAACAAACAGAATGAACGGACGGATGAATCGATAATTAGATGTATGCCGTAGCGTGTGTGTTTAGCGCGTATCTAAACATGTAAACAAGCCAACCAGTGCAAGGCCAACCAGTAACGGCTAACAAGAAAGGCAGTACCGGTACTGCCCAAGCTGTGAAACTACGGCGGGGGAAGCTGGGTAGGCGGAAGCTCCATCTGGCGCCCAGACATCGGTCTAGAAGCTAACCCGTCGTCCCAACTGTCTAAGCACGTCTACTACGATTATGCGTGCAGCTTGAAGTCTCAACGTTTACTCTGCGATGTGTAACGCGCTGTGAGAAACGCAGTGCCCGACAGACACACCACAGCCGCACCACACCACAGCCCCCATATATACTTCACCCCCGCCAATAAACTGATCCGGTTTTCAGTGGACATGAAAGATATTCACCGCTGCAAATCTCTATACCGCACCTGAGCCCTTGCACAGCACAGTCCACAAGCACCACCGCGCCGTCGTCGTCCGTGCGTCTGCACCGCCGTCCCACGGGCCTGCGTGCACGTGTGCGCATGTTCCAAGCTACCCTTGGTTCGTTCACGACTCGCTTTTTTCTTCCTTGGTGCTGTTTCGGCCGCGGTTTTCGATTGCTGTTGTGCGGGTTCGTTGGGGCTGGCCAGACTTGCCACGCACGGTTCCTTCGCTGTGGTCGGTTGGTCAGGGTTGGTCGGTTGGTCGGTTGGTCGGTTAGTTAGTTGGTACTCTACATTTTTCCACGCATCCTCTTATCGGGATCCACCCACCGCACATGTCCGCCCGCGCCCTCTCTATTCGACTATTCCAACCCCCATCAATCTGCCACACCACGCATGTTTGCGCACTCCCTATGAACGGTTTAAACGCCCTAAGAACCTCAATTCTGATAATAATGAGTATTTTAACAATGCCCTACTTTTGGGACCCGCTGCAACCCCTGCCGCCGCTACCAACAACGAAGTACAGTGCAACCCGGCCCTACCTCGCCCCCTCCTCTCCCTCTCTTCCGCCCTCCCCCTCCCCACGCACACTCAAGTGCTCGCTCGGGCTTGTACAAGGACAACCCCACTTGCACGGTGCGTGCCAACTAGCCATGCACGCCCGCAAAAACACGCACGCAGGCAGACGCCTCGCTTGCTTGCCTGCTCGCTTGCTCGCTTGTGCTATGCCACCAACACGGCATGTAGATGAAGCAATGTACACGAGGCAAGCAAACGCGGCAAGGGCGGGGACGGAGCGAGTAAGAGGCACTATCTAGTATCTACTGCCGCCGCGCTTCCGCCGCCTGATGCCGCCTGATAGATGAAGGTCGGGCGCTCGGGCCGCGCGCGTTGCTTGCCCGCAAGTGCGCCCGTTCACATCTGCATCAGCCCCGGAAGAGAAAAAGAGAGAGAGCATCAATTCGAATGTGTCAAAGTGCGGTGCGAGCCATGCTCCGCGGCGAGCTAACCGCCGCGCACCGCCGTCACAATCGGAAGGAGGAGGCCGCAGCCGCAGCCGCTGGCGCCATCCCCGGCCCCGGGCCCTGGCCGATTTCTCCTGCCTGCAGCCGCCGCCGCTTCCGCCATCGCCCACCGCCACGCGCACAACCCCCTGATTCTGTACAACGTCATCCTGGTCGCTCAGCCGCGCCCGCAGTCACAACTCCAACGGCAGCAGCAGCAGCACCACCACCGCTGCCGCCGCCACCACCACCGACCCATGGGTCAGGAGCGGCGACGGCGGCGACCGTCAAATGCCGCCACCGAGCCAACCGCTGCGGCCACCACCCAGCAGCGCCGCGGCGGCAGCACCGCCGATCGCCATCAGCCAGGACAAGCTGCCGCCGCCACGCACCGGCGCGCTGGCGCCTTCCAAAGCCCAGTTGGGGTCGGTGAGGGCGAACTGCAGCGTCGCCATGCGGGTGGGATCCACGTTGAGTGGCGGCACGGCGGCGGCGGCGGCCTCGCAGGCGGCCCTGGAGGCGCCGGCGGTGTAGCAGTAACGAAGTGCATCTGTCAGGGCTCGCTCCCAGGGCTGCAGGCAGGTGCGCGGTGGGCGGAAGGGCAGCGGAAGTCATAAGGCAGCAGCGGTTAGGGCTCGGCGAGCGAAGTTGGCGAGATAATGGTCAAATGTATGGAGGGATGGTTAGGGTACCGTAGATGCGATGCAGGGTTTGTCACGTGTATGTGGGGGAAAACGGGCGCGCGCGTGGGTGCAAGGACGGAAGGAGGGCGCGGTCCACGGAGCTAGCTTTCTAGCGCATGCAAATATACGTAGTGGAGGGCGGCGGTATACTGCGTTACGCGACCAGGGTGGGGCAGGGTGGCGCGGAGCAATAGCGGGACGGAGAGGGGGATGTTGGCGATCGACGTACCCCGACGACGTGCTCCTTGCCCCAACCCCTCACACCGGACCCGCCCATCCACCCCACGGTGCCCATTCCTCAGCCACCGCAAGCAGCACCAACGCCACCACCACAAGCCGCAGGAGGCATTCACGGCGGCGTCGGTTGCGGCGGTGCGGCTTGTGCGGTGGTGGCGCTGGTGCGCTGGGCGCTGGTGCGCTGCATGGCGCTGGTGCATGGCGCTGGTGCGCTGGGCATGACATCTCCCGGAGCCGTGTTTAGCCGGTAAAATCTCCTCCTAGACAGATCCTGACAGATACTCTCAGCGCTTCTGAGCCATGAGTATCTACCTCTGGCCGTTGCTAGATACTCAGCAAACCCTAAGATAGCCACCCTGGGCACTGCCCACTCCCTCTGCTGTCAGGACCCGCACCCGCTTACGAAGCGAGGATTTGTACGGCATTATACGACTCACATCGTTCGGGTCGACGAGGATGTCGCGCAGCAGCATCTCGTAATCATCAAATTGACAAGAGTCGCTGTCAGAGTCCCAGATGCAACCCTTCACGGCTTCACATCTGGCTGGTTGCGGGTAGGGGTTGCCACGGGTACCACCGGCGGCGGTGCAGGCGGTGGTGGCGGTCGCCAGCGCCTTGAGAAACCACTCTGTACCGCTGCAGGCCCCGATTAGGTCGGGCTGCAGGAATCCGTACTGTTTGTACGGCAAGTATGCGTGCGTGCGTGTGTGGGGGGGGGCCGGGGCGGGAGGCATGCAGCAGACAGGTGGGTTGGGTTGGGTTTCGGAGTCAGGAAGGACGGAAGGTCAATGAGGTGTCCGGATGAGGGGTCGAGGGGGTCGGTGAGGGGATGTACGGCATTTCCGGAACCAACATGTACGGCGACCGACGATGTTCAAAGCGGGCCTGGATCCGGATCCGGATCCGGATCTCGAAGATCCTGGACCACAGAGGCTTAACAAGATCCCCACCACATGATGACGTGCAAGAGAACCATCCTCCCATGATCCTCTGCTGGTCGGTTGGTGGTCCACTGACATAAACACAACCACCACCTCCACCACCACCACCCCCCCACACACACGTCGTCTGCATTCAGCCACCACGGTGCTCGGTGGTCCACTGACTCGCCCGTATGCACACGCATGTAGAATCTACAGATGTATGTCTACGGTGACGATGCCAGATCAGATACGATCAGATGAGATTAGATTGATCAAAATAAGATGCGATGAGATCAGCGAAGATCAAGATCATGATCAAGATCTATATTAGGTCAGAAGCAAAAAATCTGCGATGTACGACACCAGCAGCTCACCTGCGGGTTGGTGGCCATGCGCCGCTTCAGCCACGCCAGCGTGTCATCCTGCCGCAGCCAGCGCGCCGTACACAGACCTCCGTCAGCCTTCACATCAGCAGACACATTAACATCTGCAGTAGTAAAGGCAGCAGCTGCAGAGGAAGGGTGGCGGCGGGACGGGGATTGAGGAAGACCGGCGGGAGGCTGGCGGACCAGGGTTTCGGGGGGCATGAAGTTCGTTGCGGTTTCAGGGTTTGAATGAAGGAACGAATATAACTGTTTTGAATATAACGGTTTTGAATATAACGGTTATATATATAACCGACGGTCCCTTACCCTTCCCAACCCTCACCCCTTCCCCCCGCACCCTGCTGACCCGTCCCCGCACCCCCCCTTCCTCCCTCACTCCCCTCCGTACCTGCCGTGATGCTCGATACAAGATTCATCAGCCCAAAATACGGCAGCGTTGCTGTACTCAGCTTGCCCTCCAGCAGCTGTGCCTGCGACAGGTAGACGCACTCGGCGCCCGCCGCTGACGACGTGCAACTGGCGCCACCACCGCCTCCGCCGCCGCCTCTGGGCGCTGTCCGGGCCGTCAGGGCGCATCTCATGGCCGAATCGAACAGTGATCCATTGCAGTACAGATTCCCGCGAAGGTCCCGAAGGACCTGAGCAAACGTAAGGAGGCAAAACAGACAAAGGTGACAACGATGACGAATCGCAGTAGTGAAGGGACCGACGTGGGCGCTGCTGATAAAAGGACAGCTGTGCACGAGAGGAAGGACGTCGAAGGACATCTGTGCAAGTGAAGAACAAAAATGAGAGAGGAATGTTCGAAACAGGCTGGCCGGAACGTGCCGACCTTAAAATTTAAGACAGAGCGCGGGAGCCGGAGGCTGGGCAGGGCCAGGCCAGGGCCGTACCGCCGTGCTGCCGTACCGGCCGTATCGATCAGCGCACCGGCCGAACTGTACATACTACAACTGCCGTACCTTAGGATCGTCCAGAAGGCTCTCGGACGGGTGGCAGCCACCTTCCTCTAGGTCCCAGCTGCACGCGTCGGCGGGGTTGGCAACGCAAGCCGCTTTCGTATTGTACGACTTGCAGACGCTTTTCTTGTACAGCCCGTACGCCACGACCCTGTCCAAGGCGGGAAGAGGTGCAGCGTGATGCTCGGCCCGGCGCCCGGGTGGCGTGGGGAGAGGGGCGACCGCGCGTGTTTTCTGTGCACGGGTACGTGCACGTGTTTTCTGTGCTTCAGGACTGGGGATCAACAACAGCGCGTCCCGCTTGAGCTGTGTGTGTTTGGATGCGCTTGAGAACCACGAGTTTCGGGGCTTTGTCAGCCAGTCACGTGACGACGTGACGAGCCGGAGGGGGCACAGGGTACCGCTAGAGCTCTCTCTCCGTTCATTGAACGTCCACTGGCGCTTTAATTCGCCGTTCTCGCAGAAAACGGTTAACCTTTTAATACTGTTGAATTGATCGAAAAGTATGTAGTACATATATATAAAGTTCCTGGTTTACAAGTTGTAACGACGGTTCCTTGGGTTCCAAGCTTCGACTTCGACAGCCGTGGAATCCACCAACTGCCCTCCGAATCGTGGGACCCTCGTGTTGCTCAACAAAAAATGCTTTTATTTGCTCCAATCCTCACTGAAATCTGTGAAATAACGAATGGTTGAAACTTGAAAGGCGACTGTGTGCCAGCGCGGTGCGAAAGCCGATCCATTGCCGTCATACTAGACGACAGAGCAGACGAGGAGGCAATTCCTTCTAGACGAAGAGGCAACTCCGGTGACATCGCTCCCAGCATTTTCTATTGTATTCACACTATCTTCGGTCCCAATTGCGCATTGTTGCCGGCGGAGGTCTGATCCCTGTCTGATGTGCTTGCTTGGTAAGAAGCTCTACGGTATCATCCAGCGATCAGGAGCGATCTAGGACCCTATTTCCAAACTTAATGAAAACAATATGTGACGGGGTGACGCAACCAGGCATTTCGATGTGTCGGCAGAGATGATGCTTGGACAACGGGCGGCAGCTCACCTGGAGCGTAGGTTTGGTGGGCGGCCTCGCAGGGTCAAAATGAAGTAGTCATTCAGCTCGCAACTCCCGTCAACACCAGAGCTCCCAGCCTCTGGGACCCAATAGCACTTGGGCTGCGATGTGGCAGCAAGCAACGCGCGACGGGCCGCACTTGCTCCGCGGGTGGCATACACCGGCTGCCTCGTCGGCTGTCCCAGCAGCCCTGCCAGCGCCGTCCTCGGACCCTCATTTTGACGAACAAACGAAGCATATCCCTCTCCATTAATGCAAATGCAGGACAACAAAACGAACAGCAGGGCGCTTCTGACAAGCCTCATTGAGCATGGTTGCCGCCGCATCTCGGCAATGGACAGACTGAACCGACACATAACCGATGTGCGCGCAAAATGTGTAGACAAGCCAAGCAGCGTAAATCGCCATCTAGAAAGATAGTATTACAGAACTGTAAAAGTACGGCGGGGGAGCTGGGTAGACGGAAGTTCTATGGCTCCAACGGCCGTCTAGAAGCTAGCCCAGCAGGGCCCAGCAAGCCCCAGCGCCCCAGCCCCAGCCGTCCAACCAAACATGTCCAACTAACTGTGCCTTGGAACACCTGCAAGTCCACCCGGCGCAGCTGTAGCTCGAAGGATGAAAGTCCAGAACAACGAACACGATCTGGCTGGCGCGTCGTTCTCGTCGAGTCCCTTCGCGTCCTCGCCGGCGACCGACGCGATGTTGGGTTTTCGACTTTATTTCGAGAGGTTCCGTCTGGCGTTTGTTTGTTTGTCCAAGTTTCGTTGTGCATGCAGCCAAATGGACCTTCAGAGTTCAGACCAGCGATGATGATGATGATGATGATGATGATGATGATGATGATGATGATGATGATGATGATGATGATGATGATGATGATGATGATGTAGATGATGTTTGTGAGGCGCCCAGCTGGGAAACACAGCTGGGCACCCAGCGCCCGGCAGGCATACCACAGACCACACCACAGGCCCCGCACTCCCCGCACTTCTCACCCCCACGATAGATCGAACAACCAGTGATGCGGTGATCCGGTATTCATCCGGTTGACATACATGAAAGATATTCGCCTCTGCAAATCGCCATACATACCGCACATGCCCACCAACGCACAGCCGACAGCCGACAGCCCACCCACGCGCCGTCGTCCGTGCGTCCGCGCACCAACTAAACTCGCCGCTTTCCAGCCTGGCGCGTCCGAACCCATCCAGGCTCCGAGGAGCGGCACCCGCTTGACTTTTTTCAAGCCTTCTGGGCGGTCCTTCCGCTGTAAAACGGTCCATTCAGTTTTCCGATGAGGTGCCGACGAGCTGCCGGTGGCGGGGAGCAGCCCACCCACGCGGAAGGACCGGGGGAGTTCTGCCGCCGGTGGGGATGACGGTAGGTGTGGGCGCGTGTGGGCCGTGTGCATTTGGGCGCTGTGAGTGCTCGTTGTGCTTGCTTACTTCTGGTAGCTATGAGGCTTGTGAGGCAGGCCTGTGCGCAGAAGCGGAGATATCCCGGACGGGCGCCGTGTTTGACTGGCTTGGCGAGCACGGGCTAGCGGCCCTGTGCGTCTGACAGACAGAGCAGCGGACAGCTCGAAGAGGAAATCCAAATTCCCGTAACAAGACAAACCTTCAGAACATAGCAATGGATTTTGCGGCCGCTTTCGGTTGCTTATTTCCATTCCGTGCTTCGGTGCTTGGCTTCGCTGCTCCGGGACCGTACGGCATTGTTGTAGGCGATGTACAGCGTTTCTGGCTTGACCGGAAGGTACCGCACTTGCTGCGCAGTTTGCAAATTTGCATTGCACTCGATGGGTTCCTGTTGGTCTGTCAAGCATATGCAGGCCGGTTCACGGAACAAATCTGAGTTGTAAGCGGGTTGATTCCACCTAATCTGTGAAGATGTCCGAGTCATCAGACTCGGGCTACGATGAGGAAGACGGCTCCATCAGCGTGTGAGTGAAGGCGCTGGCATCGGCCTTGCATCCTAGGACATAAATCCAGCTGGACCAGGATTGTCGTCAGAAATAGGGTTTACGTTTCATGCTGAGTTGTATGTAGTCTTAGGTGTATCTGGCATCGTACCGTCCATGTCTGTTTTGGCGGCAATCGCGACCGACTTCCGGCAAGAGCTTGACTTCAAGGCTGTGCACACGTGGCATCCGTTGAACACGCTGCAGAGCCTTACACAACGCAGCGGAGGCGGGAGACGCGGCCACTCTCGAGCGGCTGCTGGCATTGTCAGACGAGGCGAGCGTGGTGAGCTGGAAGCTAGTGCGGATCCCGTTTTCCCTCCCCTTCCATCCCCTTTAGCTAAACATTCCCTGTCTGGAGTAAGAGAGCCGGATATGGGCATGTCAGCCTGCCAAACGTAGACGGGTTTCGCGCCCGTCCCCTCACCACTTCTTACCAGCCCCCCTCCCCTGTTCATTCCGGTTCGCATATTTCAAACCCTACACCCCTCGCCCCTCGTCCCCCGCCAGGGCCTCCCCCTCAGCGTCCTGTTCCGGCGCCTGGTCAACAGCACCGACCGGAACGATTGCACCCCCCTACACGTTGCCATCATACACGGTGGGTGCCTGACTGGCTAACTAGTTGGCTGGCTGGGTTGGCTGGCTGGCCGACTGCTCGGGCTGGGTTGGCTGGTCTGGGTTGGGCAGTTGGTCGGCTGGCTGGGCGGCTGGCTGGGCGGGTGGCTCGCTGGGTTGGCTGGGCCGGGTTGGGCAGTTGATCGGCTGGCTGGGCAGCCGGCTGGCTCGCTGGGTTGGCTGGGCTGGGTTGGGCGGTTGGTCGGCTGGTGGGCTTGATGGATGGCTGGGCGCTCAAGCCTAGGCCACCCGCGCCGGAGTGAGGTGGGGTTGAAGGCGAAACGCAGCACCGGAGCGTCCGCTCCTTTCCGCTCACACGCGCTCCACATCCACGCACATCCGACGACACACGCGCCCACAGCCACGCACCCACGCCCATACCCGCTGAACTGACTGACGCACCCACGCAATTACACGCGCTTTCACGCACGCTCGCTGAAACACACACACACACACATGCACACGCAGCCGACCGCTTTTGCACTCCCGCCGCCCACCCGCCCGCCTGCCGGTGTTGGCGCAGCCCACCCGGACTGCGTGTCGGCGCTGCTGCGCGCACACGCCTCCGCCTCCAAGCTCTGCGATGGCGCCACCCCCCTCACCCTGGCCGCCTGCCTGGGACTGAGCGCCGACGAGGAGCGGGCGGCGGCGGGGCTGGAGATTGTACGGACGCTGCTGGCGGCGGGCGCGGATCCGTACGACAAGTAGGTGCCGTACGATGACGGAGGCACGTGCTTGCGTCAGGGCGGGGGCGTGGGTGGCGTATGGGGGGCGTGTGTGGGGCAGGCGGCGGTTGGGGGCGGTTGGGGGCGAGTCTCTTGATGTGTGGATTGTCGTACGGATTTGGGGATTTTTGCCTCTCCCCTCACCCTCGCACTGCGCACTTTTGCCCCTACCCCCTCAACGAACTCTCCGTCAAAATTCTCCGTCAAATCTCTCCGTCAAACCCGCGAACCCCCGATCGAATCCGTCACACCCCATATTACATCATCACACCCCTCTTTTTTCAAACCCGTCCATCTCCCTCCCTCGCCCCCGAACCTCCCCGCTCCAGGGACGACGGCGGCCGCACGCCCCTCCACTGGGCCGCATGCTCCGGTCGGGGCCCCCTGGTGGCTCTGCTGCTGACGGGGGCCGCAGACGTGCAGCGGTCCCGCCTGGCTGCCCTGGTGGCGGACTTGGCGGCGGCAGCGTCGGGTTTGGTTTCGGAGGGAGTGCTGGCCTCCCTGGAGAGGCCCGAGCACGTGCTGGCGGCGGCGGTGAGGCAGAGGCCGGGGGGACGGGGTGGTGGGGCTGGGGCTGCGGAGCTGCGTTTGGGGTGTGGGGTCGGGGTTTGGGGGGCCGTGTGTGAGGTGGGACGAGCGCCGAGGGAGGGTGAGCCTGGCATGGTCTGATCTGACCTGATCTGACCGGCCGCGGAGGAGCTGGGGAAGGGGTGGAGAGCGGGGGCAAAGGAGATGAGAAGGAAATAATGACACGCGGGAAGCCGAGGCGACGCTGGTGGCGACGCTGGTGGCGACGCTGGTCGACTCGAGAGGTCGACCCAGCGGTGCTGGCCAGTCACTGTGCTTGGCCCATCCCTTTCCCGTCCCTCCCTCCCTCCCTCCCTCACGGCCGTCCTTTCATTGCGGGCCATCCGCTCCTCTTCGTCGCTTCATTCCTCTAGTTCTCCATTCCTCCATTCCTCCATTCCTCCGTTCCGTCCGCCCGCCTGTGCTGTCCGCTGGTACTGTCTGCTGTCTTGTGCTGTCCCCTGTGCGGATCGATCCCAGGACCACGACGGCCTGACCCCACTGCACCTCGCCGCCAAGTTCGGACACGGAGACGTGGTGACACAGCTGCTGAGGGCAGCGGAGGAGTCCGCCGCAGCAGCGGCGGCGGCGGGGGAGGAGCTCGCCAGCGCGGCGGCCGCCGCCGCCGCTGCCGCGGCGGAGGCGGAGGCGGCGGAGCCGCCCAGCGCCGCCGCCCTGGCGGCTCTGCTACCAGTGGTTTCGGAGCCGACGGCTTTGCTGCGCGCCAAGACGCGGCAGGAGGGCCACACGCCGCTGCACCTGGCGGCGTTGTACGGCAGGACGGCGGCGGCGGCGGCGCTGCTGAGGGCGCTGGCGGCAGCGCCGGCGGCGGCTGCAGCGGGACCGGGCGGCGGCGGTGGTGGCGGCGGAGATGGAAGTGCGGGGGGACAGGGGGTCCCGAGGGTGGTGGCGGCGCTGGCGGCGACGGACAAGAAGGGTCGTACTGCAGCGGACCTGGCGCGGCGGAGGGGGCACTCGGTGGGTGGGTGGGGTGCGGGGTGATGGCGGGCGCGAAGATGTTGTGTGGTGGGGGGCTGGGGTTGGGTTTTAGGGTTTGAGGGGGTTGGGAGATCTCGTGGGTG